>JAQIWH010002058.1:0-26850 GCA_034695005.1 Cryptops parisi
TACACAATTTCAATATTTTTTTATTAACTGCAGTGATAGTAATCATACATGTAGCTGACCTAGTACCCGATGTATTTTTAAGTTTTATAACCAATAACTATGCCCATTTAGTGCCTCCATCTCACTATAAGGCTTGAACGATGAAAACTGATAAAAACCGGTATTGTGAATTTCCGTCGGTAATTCACCGGTTTTGAGAATATCGGTAATTCACAAACCCTACTGTATACGTCCCGTTGGCAAATATCATGCTTTTACTTAGTGGTGAACTTTTTAGCATAATGTCGTGCAAAACTGCACCTCATGTAGCGACAAAATAAATAAATAAATAAATACATACATAAATAAATAAATAAACTGCTTAGGGATGGTATTTGCTTAAACAAAAAAATGTGGGAGCTATGCCATCTCAGCAAATGAAATTTTGAAAATTATTGGGACGTATATCTCCCGATAGCAAAAAAAGGGATAAGTAACCTTACAACTTTTATGCAGATACAAGTAATGCATAAACAAAGAACCCAAAAAATATTAATGCAAGAATTCAAAAAGACTTCAAAAATTTCTGCTGCAATTTTACCAAAAGTATATAGAAATATGAAAATTTGCCAATTTAATAATTTAAGAATTGATGCCGCTCAAATTTTCTCACTGTTTGGAAACACGTACTTGTCTGAATGTGAAAAACTGTTTTCTAAAATGATACACACAAAGTCAAAATTGAGAACACAAATTACTGATTGTCATTGTCTGGAACACGGCCTCCGATTAGCTACCATAGAAATACTTGTAGCTTTTGACATCGACTTATTAGTGAAAATAAGCAGCCAGTTTTTTTATTAACTGAATCTTTTGTTTTCTTCATCACTATTGAATTACAATAATTATTTAAACTGTTAGTTTTCGTTCTTTCAAACGACCCGTACATTTGAAAAACAAAGTTATTAGTATCATTATAGAGTCGAATCCAGAATGAACTCTCGAAAAATATACAGTAAAGTGCATGGAACAACACTGCAAGTGATTTGAAGTGTTTACAGTACTCAACAAATTTTCCCACAGGTGATTGATTTTGAATTCGAGCCTAAAAGTACAGTGGTATATGAGAATTGTCTATTCTACTGTATTGCCCGCGATGTGTACAAAATCCCCGACTTCCAAAAGGTCATACAATATCAACATTCAAATGTATTTTTCTAGTCTCTGGTAATACCAAGAAGCGCAGTATTACGTATGAGAAACGAAAAACCTAACTGAGCTACCTTTAAATCATCCACGTCATCCATACAAGATCGAACAAAATCATATTCACGTTTATACAAAATACACAAAAAAAACCAGCTATATACCAAACGTAAAGTGAAAAACTCAAAATCTGCCGTTAATAGAATTACTCTTTTTACAATCTTTTGAGTCTGACAGTTCAAACAACAATCATATTTACGTCGTACACACCAGACTGTTGGTGAAACTTCCAAAAAACGTGTTGTCTGGGCACACTTAACTTCAGGAATTTCATGTTAGGTTTGATTATAATCTGCCATAGATTGCCGTTGCATCCTGTCATGTTTTTAATGCATTGCACTAATATACAACAGTAAATCTGATGAAGAGAGGTGGTTTGCGTTAAATTTTCATTGGTCATCGATTGTGTGCTGGGTGGGGCTGCAGACCCCTACCAGAGTGTTCGTTCTCTCTCCCTCGTGCACACGTGTACTCAACCATCAGAAGTAGCATCCATCAAATGTGTGGAGGTGGAAATCCAATGGCTGAGCACCTAGTACCTCCTGCTGAGCGCTTGCCAACAGTGGGGAATTATGCCTTCTTGCCATGAGAATCCTCAGGTGCGTATACCCCCAAAAAGGAAACAAAATCACTAAATGTGATTTTGCTCTAACTTTTGAAAACTAACTTCAGATTCGACTTTACTTTTTTTTGTCCCAAAAACTGTTGCCTTAAAAAAGCAAGAGGCCAAACTATTTCTCTCTGATTTCTCCATAAAGAAAAAAATTTCATCAGCAATGGCCTATTCACAATAACCAATGGAAAATGAGAATACTGTAACACTCCGCATATGATGAACATGAGCAGAACATAATAATTCAGTTAAATTCTTTTAAATTTGATAAAATAAACTTATAGTTCATAAATATACCAAACAAAAAAAAAAATACAGAAATAAAAAATAAACATTAAAATTCTAAAAGATTCCAATTGAAAAATACACATTCAATTTTATTTAATAAAGTTATTCTTAAATAACTTCATTAAATGAAATTGAAGTTGGGTTTGTTTACTTTCAGTGGACTAAAAAAGTTCATCACCTCAGAAGGAAAAAAAAAAACTGAAAATATATTCTTTACACGAAAGTTTCAAATTTGCTCCATTCACGCAAACATTAATGAAACTCATTCTGCTAAAATGCATACGCATCTTCAAATTGTTGGCATGGGATTCCAAGGGCTGTGTGCATGTTCAAAGTGCTGGGGGAAGAAACTCTGCCCGCCAATCGATTGTGGGCTGGAGTTCATTCAAGAAAAGGTCCAATCCGGAATAAAGGCGTAGGTGAAATAATTTCGCAACTACAAACTCTCCCCAGCTTTCGAATAAAATAGGCCCACCATGGACCATCACGAAATCTATCTGTTGGATTAGTGAGAGAGTAGGCAAGGTCGAGTGCAAGATAGTTCCAGTAGTGTCACAAATCAATGATATTTCACTTGCCATGCTAGACGCAGTCAGCAGGTGCTGCGTGAAGGATATATTGTGAATTGGAATTTAATATGCAATAGATGCTGGGACATTATGACCCCCTCGGCATTGCTGCCGGTAAGTACCATTAGCTATTGACTAAGCAAACCATACATAAAAAAAAATTAATGTAACATGAATACTATAGGTATTACTACTTCTTAAATACTAGCGTACAGTATTAGTACTTAAAAACAAAATATGCACGTGAAAATTACATTCATAACCAGTCTCAAAAATATCTGCCCAACATCTGTACAACATAGTACAAGTATCGGTATACATTACTTTCTGTAGATCTTGAAGTTGAATAGCAAGTAAGCAGAAAGACAATACTGGTCAGTCATTATATAGGCTACAAGTAGGATAGGCTCTTGTGCCTTGGGACGTCTTGTAGGAACATGACCCTTATATTTCCAGCCTTTGAAAATACTGAATACTAACCCCTATAGTTTTTATTGAGTAGCCACTAGCCATAGATAATCCATGCTCATCGAGTAGCTCATCCACTATTTTTATTTTAACGCGATCGGTTGAAGTATTTGACAGCTGCACAAAAAGTTAGTTTTTGATAGTAAAAGTGAATCGATTTTTTTAAAAACGGGCTTAAGTCACATTTTTTACCATTTCAGGTTGTTTTTTGAGCGTTTCCGAATCTACATTAGTAGAGCTACATTCTACCGTGACAGGGGCTCAAATCACATTATTTACACGCCACTTAAAGAGAAACAAAAATTGCGTGTTTTTTTTTTTTTTTTTTTAAAAAGGGCCTAAGTCCGGACTTGGACCCTTATTAATCATTTCCATCTACTGCGCTTCGCTGCCACGCTGGCTACGATGGCTAGCGAATTTATCACGTCAAATCGCCATTGCAGACAAACTTCGAACCGTGCTAACTCCAGAAGCAATTGTTTCCGACTCCATGTTCATAGAATATTTTCTGCTTGCTTATGTCCCTCTAGACCTTGTTCCCAAAGTTTGTATACTTAGATCATTACATTCTGGAATATAGCTCAGTTTTTCATTGTTCAGTTTTTCATTGTTCATTTCATTTTATTTTCATTTGATTAGAATCATTTTATGTTCTATAACATAAATAATAAACTTTTCCATGATATTTTGTCGGAATATAGATGTGTTGTTCTTCAGGATTCAGTTAATTTCTATATGTGACCTATGTTAAAAGAATTTTTTTTAAAGGACCTAAGTCCACTAACGTTGACACTTGTTAAAACTAGTTAAGAGTTAGTTTTGTTTTGTTTTTATGTAGTTACATATGAAAATTAAGTGTTTCCTAGTTTTAGTTGCATGAGATAGTTTTTTCGTGTTCCCCAAATATTTGACCGTTTAAAAAAACTGATTCAAGTAATCTCAGTCACGCTAGTGAACCTTAAGTTAGCCTAGCTATCGAAAATTTAGATTTGGCCTTTGAATATGTACTATATATAATAATAGTGTATAATGAGGCCTACAACGTGATCAGGGGAAAAGTGCAATAAATGCAGTAATATTTTATGTAGTACATGTTGAAGCCTAGGCGATATCTTGTACCTTGGGACATACTCATTTTGCATCTTGGGACATATCTCAAGTCCCAAACAGTGATAAATTATGTTGGAATCCCTGCCATTTTCACACTCATGTGTAGACCAGGACGTTGATGGTAACACACAACAAGAATAAATATGGAATTTGAGAGTGGAAAAAAATTTGATAAGAACTGTATAAGAAACATACTTCGATTGAAATAAACAAGGATATTTGGAAGAACGAGAACGCATATGCTTAAATTTGTTATTGTCCCAAGGTACACTACTGCTCTTGTACCTTGGGACAGTTGCATAGGTTTAGTTTTAATGCTATCTTTACATTGATGTTATCCCACAAGTAAATTTATACATAACCTGCATATGTGGTTTGTGCTGTGGAATATAAATTAAGGGTTAAAAACGAATATTGCCAAAATTAAAATTTTAATGTCAGAATTGTCTCAAGGTACATTGCTTTCCCTAATGTATCTCCTCGACATGCGAGTTCTTTATATCTGCATTTTTTGCTGTACTGTACTTATATAAAGAAAAAATCTCCTAGATGTTCGTATATAAGAAACATTCATTATTGTGAGATTTTGTGCATTAGTGCACAATTGTCTGTGAGAGGGTCTCTCTCAACAGCTGGGTCGATGTTTGTGCTGCGGTGGAAGATCAGACGAGATGGCGGTCCGTGTTGCGTGTGCTTGCCCACCGCGAACCCGGCGACCCGCCGAGATAAGCGAGCCCGAAAATTATGATGATAATGATGACTGCACAAATGACTGAATCAATTGTCTGCAGCAGTTTTACCACTTGTTCATGAAAATTCCGATATATGCGATTTTCGATTTGTCCGAGATTTTTAAAGAACGAATTGAGAACTTTCTATACCAAAATTACTTAGTGGCAAATCTTATACTGTAGCAATACGCTCTATCGTTCTCTAAGCTTGGCAAAACAAACAAGATTAAGATCACTACTATTTAGTAGTTTTTGCAGTTTTTTTAGTTTGTAGTTTTTAAAATTGTAATTTTACAATTTAGTTTTAAATTGTAGTTTTTTTAGCATCATCAATTATAATTTCAATATAAACTTAAAATGTGTCGAAAATTTTCCAGATCACATGTCCACCTTTGCCAACAGAAGAGGATTCGGAAGGAAATGGGTGGATAGAGCAACGTGTAGTTGGAGTCTTCCGGATATGGCATTTAATATTTCTATCTGCCGGAGGACTGGTAGCATTTGGTGAGTAATTTCATTTTCAAAATCTCCGTTTCAAATTTCTTTTCCCAAATAATTAGGTTTTTCACATACTCATACATATTTACCAAGCAACATTGTCTTATTGCACGCAGACAGACGATAACATGGACACTGCGGACTGTACAATACAAACTTTACTACATATTGCTTATCTTTATCAAAGTTCATGTAATTACTATATTACATCTACTATAGTAGTTCCGCAAGTACTTCAAACTAGCCAACAAGCATGTTATAATTCAATTATTTCATTCCGTTCTATGGAAAAAGTAATTATCCATTAGTGCATACTCATATCAATTTTGTGTAACCCAACTTGTGACGGCACGCAATAAGATCATATACCAAATTACATGTTTCTTGGAATGTATATACAAATTGGTACATTCATGCTATTACGAGCTACTGTCAGTTTCAGAGGATTTTCCTACATCCGGAGCCCGATGATGTCCATTAATTTTCGTTGTAATGATTCACATTAATTCCACAATGCTATTTAAATACTCCTACGTTTCACAATAAATGTCACCTCCCCCCAAGCTCTTTGTTGATTAACTTAATGAATATTTAACGGAAAATCAATTATCACCAATTTACTCTCATCTATGTTCTGTTGGTTTTTTACACATTTATGATGTGGTGACCTGGGTGTTTCAAATCGATATAATACCCATACAATTACTTTAAATTAAATAAGCATTCCAATATTAGTAGATTACTCTATAGTAACATGTTAAGAATGAATGCGGTACAGAATTCAAAATTTGCTGTATGTTGTTCATTTGCTTGCATGTAAATCACAAATTAAGAATCTTCTGCGATATCCACAAAACATATTTACCATAAATACAAGTTATATCTGTTACTCTGAGGTAATGATCAGTGCTACAAATTTTAATCTGTCATTCTCTAAGTGAATCATATGATTCTGTACTGTATGTGAATCATATTCACGAGAATAAACAAATACCGTAGTTCAGTTTGTATACTTGTACATATACGTTATTTTTTTATATATCATCTTATGTTACAATAATGTAATATAAAAGGTTTTAAAGATGTTTAGTTGTACAGTATTGATAAGAATTGCATGTAAAATACATTATCATAATTATGATAAAATGTGATTACAGGCAATGTGACACTGAGTGCAATACAAATATAAGTATATATTTTGTGAGCTATGTAGCCTAATCTGATCTCATGCAAATTCACAAGTGCCGTGCAAACTCTTGTAATTGTTTATTTTTAAATGTATACATCAAAATATACAGAATCGATCTACTGATGTCAATTGCAAGTACAATAGTTTAAATTGAATTTAAATTTGATCTTCTGCGTTGTATATTATGCATATTTTATACAAAAAAAAACATTATAATATCAAACAAATTAGTATCCACATGTATTCAGAATACTCTCACGACAATGTAATGTGAAAGCAAAGACTCATAAGCTTTTAATGAAATTAGTCTTATGATTACTCGAACCACAGAATGACATGATAATGAAGACAGCAAGCCAAGTCATGATGACAACGCTAAAATAATACAGCAGACGTTGTACATATATTAGAAAAAAACAACAGCAATTGTTATGAATCTTTTATATTCAAAAGGGGGAAAAGTTTCCTATTTTTTAACCTACTTCTGTCAGATGTCAACAGAGAGGTGTAACACACTGCATCTTCCCACACAAAAACCCAAATTATTAATATAAAAAACAAGCTTTGTCACAAAAGCTTTTGTCAGGATGTAGATCGCGTTCTCTTTATACCATTTATCCTTTTCGATTGATCAATGAGTCAATTGAAGCTAATGCAGTAGCCCGATTTCGTTGACATGGCAGTTGATGCATCCTATGGACTAGGTAAGAACCACGCCCGACTGCTACCGACCTTCAGCAGGCCATTTACAGGAAAGCAAAGGGGGTGTACACAGCCCAGTCATTAAACACCAATGACACATTACTGACTTTTAAAACTTTCTAGAATTTCTGTGCAATGACAGATTCTACTAATAGTATCCTAATATAGAAAAAAAACATTTCTATCAAGTCAAAACTAATATAGAAAAAATAAGTACCATATCTAACCAAACAATCTCTAAGGCCCACACCTACAGTATGTGTTCAACCCTAAACACGTGGCTTAATGTACTTCATAAGTACTGTACCATGATTGCTGAATCTTATGAAGACCAAGGTTCAATAATGAATAAGTGTTTAAAGGGAGAAGTAATAATAACTGCCTTAAATGTCATATCTTGCTTAGTTTACTTTACACCTTACACTTTGTAGAACTTTCTGAAATGTTTAAAATCCATATTGGGTTATCAAATGTACAAGGTAATACCAGAATTAGGTAATATTCACTACTGCGCGTCTACCAGTTAATACTACTGTATTACAGTACATACTTTCCATTGATGAAAATATTATCTATAAAGAAAGTACCGCTATCTAGTGAAGTAAAATATAGACAACCAACGGTAGGCAATTCAAATAGTATTATTTACTATTTGTTTTAATCAATTTCACAAATTCAAATAAAAAATTAACAAACAGCATATTGTCAAACACCAAATTCTTCACTGATAAAACCGCAAATAAGGGTAGGTTTTGCCATCTGGCCAGAAAACAAACTATCATGATATTCGATGTGAAATCACTATAGCAATCAATATCACATAAGGTCTGTAATTTCTGCTGTACAAGACAAATCATGGTGGATTAGCAAAATCAGAAGAGCCCAGCAAAATTGGTCAAGTTCTGTATTGTGAAAAGTGGTGCAAATCATATTACTACACAGCAGTGGCATCACTACGGGGGCGGTGAGAGATTCGCATTGCACAGAGTGTCGTTAAAACTGTTTGTTCAGTGTTTCAGCAGAAATCTCTTATTTTTCATAAAAATATCCCCGTATTTAGTTATAACCGCAAAAATATTTTTCATCTTAAATGTACGTATCAATATGCCTATTCGGCAGTAAAATTTCTAAAATTCTATGCAGTAAAATTTTATTTAATTACTAGTAAGTAACCCGTCCAAACTGACGGGAAAGTTTTTTGTTTTCATTACTAAATTCATTGCTTTATCTCATATTGCTTCGCAACATTCGATTACGTGTAGCAATATAATAAATCCTAACATGACTCTCACTTTCTTTACAAGGTTGTCTTAGGGCAGTGTTTCAAAAAACATTAATTAAATGTCATGTGATGCTTTGTCATGTGATACTTTGTCATATGACGATGCACTTGTTTAGCCAATGGTACCTCGATAACGAACCGATGCTGTGATTTTTATCGTTTTATAGCTTTTGCGTCCGCATTAGTATTAATATTCACCAATTAACTGTGCCTATATGCAGTGTTATGCTGAAAAGCCTTCAAAAGATTATGATTGTACTGTATATTGGATCAATGGTATCACTAAGGAGGTGTGGGGAGTGCACACCACACCGAATGACACTCAAAGAAATGAACCGAAGTGACTGTAAAATGTTTGTGCAGTATTTCAACAAAAATTTTTAATTTAGTTAATTATAATTCTAATAAATATAATTGTAATCATAATTTAATTAATTAAATCGTTAACCACTTTGTTAACTTCGTTAAATAACGATTAACGGATTGGTGTCCAGCTCTGTATTGAACCTACTAATGCACCTGCAAATTAGCGCATGGCACTTCCAATAACGTTTTTATAATTTCTCATTAAAGGTTGACACCATGAATTACTGCACTGGGTAACACCAAGCCTAGTGACGTCACTGCTACACAAACCATATGTTAACACAAAACGGAGATGCAGCTATTAGAAATACACTTTTCATGGCAAGTTAACTTATTTTCATGTCAATAGCTTTATCTACAAGCTATTATAACTCTACAAGTGATGTAGTGGGAAGATTAAGTAAAGACCATAAACATAATTAATTGAATGAGGATAATAAATAATTCAATTTTTAAGCATAAAAATGTTTACTGGGCAGTATATTACATTTTGGGGTAGTAGACAACTACACATACAAATTAACGCTAGAATTTAATTTGTCTGTTGTAAGTAGCTCAAGGCTGAGATAAATAGCCCAGCACATATGTCACTCATAATGTTGTTCAGTGATTTCACAGAAAAAAAATGAGCCTACGCCCAAATCATTTACAACATGGTCAAAGATCATATTTCAAATCTCGTATATAAATCACACTGTACACAGAGTTGCTAGTGTCAAACGTGTACCATTAAGTGAAGTACAAGACAGGTGGTGTTCGACTATAGATCGCCAGTACCAAAATCTTGAATTGATACAGGTCAAATGTACAGCTTAACGTACACTATTATAAAATAAAAATTAGTTTGCAGAACAAAAATAGCCTATGGTAAACCACCTCATTTGGTATCCACGGTATAGACTTACATAACGAAAGGTTCATTTGTGTTCTAAAATACTATATAACCTGTGTATCTAAATATTCTAAAATATGTGTATATTTCACGTGTATTCTAATATGCAGATAGTTCTCACTTATGCGAGTTCCATATTTGTGTATTTTGCAACATACACATATATTTTCAATTCAGCAAGGTTGTTATTCAAGTTATTGGAATCTACAGTTGCAATCATCCAATTTATATACTTGTATGTTATACAAAATTTTTTCTACTTTTTATATTTACAGTAATGCTGGTTTGTTGTGTAGTCAGAGTACGTGTTCCACGAACAAAACAAGACATCGAAGCCGACTTCAAGCGAAAAAAAATTACGAGAAAATTTCGTAGGCATTTAGACAAACTTGTGATCGAAGACACCGATTTTAAAAGTGGTAAAATAATATACCATATATCATCAAGTGTTGCACCCGTTTGCACGCACTATTTTTTCAATTAAGTTCGGTTAAGCTGAAACCTAGAACAAAATACATTTTCCATCAGCTGTATTTATATTAGTATCTAAAACTGTACAATTTCCGTTGTTAGCTTGTATGTTTGTCCCAGTTTCCATAACCACACGAGCATAACTAAAACAAACCTTATTCTTATTTATACATGTGTGTTTATGGAAACCATTATTTAAATTATTCTCGTTAAAAGTTCCGTTTGATGGGTTTACCTCTAGTATGTTTTATATTCAACCTAACACTTCAATCACAATGCACTATAAAGTCACAAATCCCAAAGAATATTATCAAAAACTTTCATGCGCACGAATGGTATCTTCAGACAAACATTTTAACCTGATGTTGGTATAAAGATTATGGTTGTATATTGGATCAGTAGTTTGTACAATGTTTCAACAGAAATCCATTATTTTTCATTCGTAAAAATATCCCTAAAGTTAGTTATAACCACAAAAATTGTTTACGTAAACCCAGATTTAAGTTGTAGTTATGCTGGAAAGCCTTCAAAAGGTGTAGCAATGCGCTGTGCTCGACAGGAAAGCAGTACAAAGCTGTAGCTAATTCGCCGTGTTATACACGAAAGCTAAGGAGTTCATACTTTATAAACGCGAATTTCATGATTAATCACGTGATGCATTGAATTGAGTATTTCCTCACTAACTTCTTAATTACATTCTAGCAGAAATATCAGGTGTAACCAAAGACATGTTACACGTGTTGAACATGCATGCATATTAGCACTTCAATAGCCGCTAATCAAGGCCTAACATCTCGGGAATGACACAAACCATATTATAGCGACGCCACCGTAGTGGGCTATAGTATTATTTACAGTAGTGAGATAAAAACAAATGCAATTCTTGAATAAATAGGGAACATTTTGTATTATATTTTCTCCAGACAGTTCTGGGAGATGAATGAGTTACTTTTATAATTAGGTATGACCTCATGAAAACTTTCGAATTGTCGAAAGCTAGACCAAAAAAGCAAAGTTTTAGTCATTCTTTATGCAAGATTCATTTTCAACATTAAAATTTCAACACACAAAATTTTCGTTATGATACAATACAGCGTCTGAGGTATAAAAGAAATTCTGAACACGCCTAACATATAAGTAATGTCGTTATGTATTATTGATTCACAGCCATGGAACGAGTCCAGAAACAAATGATGCAAGAAATTGAGTCATCCGAGAAGCAGAACGGTGATGTAGCCCAAGTTCAAAGTGAAGTCGGTACACCAGCATCGACCCACACTCTACAAAGCAAGGGTAGTAATAATGCCAATAATAACGAACCGGTAGTAAAAGAAGTCAAAGTTGTTATTACGGCAGAAGAATCTAGTACTTCATCGGCCGATGACAATATACAAATGAGTGAAGAAAATAATAAAACAGAACCGCCTTTGAAGGCAAAATCCAAAAAGACAGTCAACTCTAAACCAAATAAAGCAAACAAAAATGGGGAAAACAAAACCAAAAACAACCACAAAGAGAAGAATAGTACCAACCCATCTACTTCGACTGTACAAGAAACTCGGTTTACCGAAGGCAATCCGGACTCACCAACGGTGAACTCCAAAAAGAAAGTGACGCACAAAACCAACAAAGAAAGTCATCGGCCCCCAGAGAAAATGAAAATCGTTGAATCTGAAAGTGAAGAAGACTGAAGTGGTAGGCATTGTTAAAATCGGTGGTTAAAATAACTATAATTCCAACATTTTGATAACCTATTCGTATTTGCCATCATCTATCATGATTAACCTAGTGCCTTTCACTGCGCCTCTCACAAACCTGCCAATCAATCAGTGAAATACGAAAATTTGGATTTTCAAAGGTGCTAATGTAAGTTGAATGCTTATTGGATGTAACCAATTAAACAACATAACCAACGGGTATCTAAATGGAACTTTACACACTTGGGTTGACTATCTGCACACTTTACTGCAGATGTCCTCTAAAATTTCTTGATTAAAACAAAGTGTTGATAGATATTAAACACGGATATATACGTACATCCAATAAACATTCAGCAATGGCCAACATTCCATCAGTCTTGATACCAATATTTGATAAAAATGTATGAAAACGTTTCATTTTGAAATATTTTTTCAGTATCACCCTATGTCGCACAAGTTAAAGTAATGGTACTTACACAAGAGAATGTGTGTATCAACTTCATATTTAACTTTTTTCTCCAAATACTTTTACTGGTGGCATTACAATTTTGTGATAAAAAAACTAGTCGAAAACCTTTTCTATGCATGTCCAAGTTTTTTAGTCACATAGACCATTGATATCAATATCGTGATGACAGTACGTCATCTCATATTGATTATGGATCAGACCTGGGTTTTTCAGAATTTTCACATATTAATCAGTTTTTTAATTGCACTCGATAAATTTTTTGCAACTTTTATGCTGTTAAAACAACTTATTTTCCATCTAGACTTGCAATAAAAAACTTATTGCAAAACTTTACAAACAATGTTGACTGCATATTTCCTGAATTTCCTAATGATACACTATGCTACCAAAAATACAGAAGCACGAAAATGTTCAAATTAACTCTTCTGAAACTATGATAGATATAACCAGGTTGCCTAAATACAGTGTTTGCAATAAATGTACCACTTTTTAATTAGGTCGTTTGATCGGATTAATAAATAAAAAGTGACATAATTATGTGCAAATAATACTGTACAAATGGGTGAATTACTTACCAACATAAAGTGCTGAAAGTGTACACCATTCTGTGAAATGGTGTACACATCGCTTTATGGTGTACGCATTCGCTTTTGCACGTAAGGTGCAAAAGTGCTCTTTATACAGCATTTTGGTGAAGACGCATGCTTAAATGAGCAAACGTGAGTTAAAGATGAAGTCGAAAACATGTGGAAAAAGTTATTTTAGCCGTTCCACAACGACGCCATCTGCAAAACAAATTCCATCGCATGCACCATTCGAGTGCAGTTATGTTTTACATACCACCATAGTCATGAAGTTAAAATGAAATGAAAAGTGGAGCATTTATCACAAACACCTTATCCTGTATAAACAACATGGACACTCCAACACATGGAAGGTACTTCATTGTAAATTATTGTTACCCAGCAAGACATTACACGAATGTCAGATGCAAGCGCATGCATAAAATCAGATCAAAATTCGCATAGGTTTGCAGATCTTTAGCACATAATTGTGTGAAGCAAACATTTGGTGAAGCGTGGAGTATAAAATAATTTCACCTAGATAATAGTATAGTATAATCTATCTACATTTTAAAAAGAAAACTTCTATCATACGTGCAAATATCATGCAAATGAAAACATTCAAATTTTGATTGAAATATGAATAGAACTTTTTTGTGGGGGGAATAATATACATAGCTATTAAAGTAGCTGCGGCACTTACTTCCGATTTTGAGATATATAGACAAGCTTTCTATTTGCACCATATACAGTGTGTTCCTGAAAGGTCTAGTCAAATTTTAACCACAGATGCTATACATCAAAACAAAGCAAGAAGCCCATATGAGCGTGGGTCAAGAAATGCATAATCATTTGCATAACTACAGCGATTGTGACTTTTGGGCCTATGTATTTGAAACTTCACCCTGTGTTACCTCGGAAGAGAAGCATTTCCAGATCCATGTTTATATGGGTTTTTTCCTGTGTTTTGATGGAGAGCATTCGTAGTTAAAATTTGACTAAACCTTTCAGAAACACCCTATATCATTTATTATATATTATTCCATTTCTCATTTATTGGTAACAAGAATCGAATTTTTATCTAGAATTTTTTGTACATCAAACTTTTTACATCATTAGATCAGAATTTGATGAGCTAACAACACAAAATATAGTGTATTATAATAAATCTGAAGGCCACCTGGCACAAGCAATTTTTAATGTGACAATTTTAGGAATTTGTGGACAAATGACTAACTTCTTACTCAACCAATAATATAACTGGTTGTAAAGAAGCAGACGTCACAGTCCACAAATTGTTCAGCTTGCCATATCAAAACTTATGTCAGTAGACCTTGTGAAGACAATCGGAATTAAGTCCAACTCAACTTCTCTATAAGACCAACTCCAGATTGACAGAAAAAGAAGTTATCGAATAAACAAAACACGTATATTTAGTTCCTGGTCGATTGTTTTGTATCTTTTGAAGTTGAAAAGTCATTTTCCGACCAAACTCGTCTTCATGCAATTTTTATTCGACAGCTTAAAAATATTTTCTGCTTCCTTTGGAGCTCGAGTTACAGTCAAGTCAACTGGCACCGAGAAGGCATATCAATTTAATAGAGTTTATTATAACAAAAATATAATTTACAAACCATCTGTTTCTATGAATTGTGTAAAGACATGTAATGATTCCCAGTTGTAATCATCCATGCTGGTTACAATCATACTGACATACAACAAGCTGGTACACTAATGATCACTTGGAACTTCAAAGTTAATAGAAAAATGAGAACATTAAAACGATTCTTTCAATAATTTTAAGTTTATATGTAACTCATAATTAACAATAAAAATCAACAGTTAATAAACAAAGTAGTCAAAACCAAAATCTACAGCAACTGCCATTCAAGTTAACGGTAACCATTTCAAAAATTAGCATAAAGTGCCATACATTTTTTTTTTTGAACATCGCCAAGCAGGATAGAATTCATCGTTTATTGCTGATTAAAAATCAGTCCTCAGTTAAAGAAGCAAAGAAAAAATACATTTGATGAAATATTCTTTTTAGCCAATCATCACAAACTTTATTTTCCTCGTCCCATTTCATTCTCTATGTTTTGACAAGAATAAATATTCAAGGTAAGTTTAGGTTTAACCAACTGTCTTGAAAGAAGATGGATGTAAGGTATATATTTGAAGAATGCGATCTCAAATTCGATGAGCATCGTACACTGTTTTCTGAACGTTTTAGAAAAATAGGCAGTGGAGTTTTTTTTACGGTTTTTTATATTATTTAAGCGTAGTAGTATTATCCTTCCTCCTATCCTGTTCAGCCAAAAAATTCCAACAATTAGAAAGACATATCATTAATATAGTACCAAGAAATATTGCTTAAACATGGATTCTGGAACAAAAGTTAATCATCTAAAAACTTCATCAAACTTATAAATTACACAAGTCAAATAAATTCAGTGACCAAATGTATTACATTTTTTTTTTCAATTCAAAGGAAAATCAAAGATTGGAATTAGTGATTTCCACTGTACTTTCCAACAGTCACATTCTCATTTCGGTCCACACTTTCCGATTTAACATACTTTGTTGACAATCTGCTTATACCAAACACCACAAAATGGAATAAAAATTGGAATGACTTAACTATAAAGCACCATGAACAACAGGAAAACATGGATATTTCACAATTTGATCCAATTAGGATTTCGTCAGCTTTGTGTTTCAAACGGAAGAAATGCATTATTGTTTGAATATTTGATACCAAAAAAGCCTACTAGCATAAAAAATTTAAACATCCACATCCAGTATAGATCAACACAATTAAGATGATTTTCTTAAAAGTCATCATTTCTTTTAGAGTTGGTATAAAACAACCATGATGAAGGGTAAAAATATTTACATGCTTCCGATCCGCCATCTTGTTTCTTTCTTCGTCTTCGTTATTTTAATTAACAGAAATTTGGACATCAAAATCAAGCAAGAACTTAAAAAAAGGCAAATCCTGGTTGCAAAAAGCGGATACACATTTCTCAGAAATCACATGAAAATTCATATCATGGTGGTGTCATCATGTCAAGTGAAAAATTTGACATTCATCATTACGCGCCACGTTACAGACTGGTTTGCCGTTACCTCCAACTGCAAAATGCAAACAAACTCGGCCACAATTTAACAGTTACTCCTTTAGAAAGGGTAATAGTAGATATTTTTTGTTGTTGCTTTAATAGATTATTCTATAAGAATAGGAAGTTAAATTGAATTGAAAGTTATATCAGCCGTCTGAGATCTTCTTTCGAACAAATGAACCATCAAAATTTCCAATTGTGCAAAGTTAGGAAACTAGAAGTTTGGAAGATAAACTACTTTTCCATTGTATGTTATGTTACCTACTTAAGGGATAATAAGTATAGGTTAAATTTTTTTTCAAGACCAATTTAGAAAAGTCACTGTGTGTGATAAGTAGGGAAACACCACTTTCGATAAGAATAGTCTAACCACTGCACAAAACTAAAATGATCTCAAAAGTCTAACAAAGTTTTTTTCTAGATTAATTCTGTTTTTAAATTTCTTTCTGAAGATTTGGTCTATGTTTTTAAACTAGAACATGATGTATCATTTGTGTGCCTTTGAGACCAACTCGAAATGCAATCGTTTCAACTTGCAAGAAAGTAATGGAAGCCTACAGCTACTGTTGTTTTTCGTACTGGATATATAAAAACGAGTTAGTTAATAAGTCTAGAAGGCAAAGGATGTTTTAAAGAGAGCAAGGAAGAAGTTTGATTTAACTACCATAAAAGCAAACCAACTATGAGAGCGCAAGCAGTCAAGTTCATTGCACAGGTTTTCAATGTAAAAATTTGAGCAAATTTTCTTCTACGGAAAAATGATTTAAACCCAAGAACTCCGAGTTTTATAACTTGAAGCACTAGAAAACCTATCTTAATAATTCAATGTAACAAAGAGTCAAACTCAAAAATTGCTGTCCAATTCAAACAATAGTCGCTCACATTATAGCTTGTGTATATGCTCGTTCTATTATGAGGAAAAAAAAATTTAGCAGAATGGTAGTTGGAAAATGAAAAGTTGTCGACTTCGAAAAAGGTGATGCTTTGTACCAATATGAAGTTGTCATTGTCATTTTTTTTTTATATAGTAAAAATATTTTCGTTTTTGTTTACTTAGGGCCTAGACAATGGATTGAAAATAAAGTGCCACGTTTCTACAGTTGTGTTTACTCTAGGCTATAGTTTCCCCAGATAGTGATAATCACACTTACGAGAGTGAATAAGCATATGACAATGAAAAAATGTAGGGCGCAGATTCCAAAATCAAAATATCCAGATGTTGAAAGTGAAATAAAGACATACTTCATGGGATACGACTTTCAATCGTCCAGTGTTACACACACAACAGCTGAGAAAGCTGTGTTCCTATTGTTGTTGTTTGGTATTTTTTTTTTAAGTCTTTGCTTCTTTACTGGTCTCGGTGGTCACTGAAAACTCAGTGGATTTGAAGAAATCCAGACACTTTGGTTACTTCCATTATTTACAAGATATGTCTAATCAAATCAAGCATGTCAATGAATGAACCTGCCCTTTAAAAATGTCCATATGAAAAAATGCTTAGTTTGGAAAGGAATAGCTCTAACTGCGGCTTGCGGTATCATTTTTTGTAACTCCGTTTACTGTCACTATAAGTTTCCTAGAACCTGTAAAGAAATTGTGAATCAGAAATTAGGCAAAGAGTATATTGGCTTCCGTATTGGCTTCAATACGTTAATGCGTTAACTACTACGATCAATACGTTAACTACCCTACTACTATTAGCTAGTGTATACTACTGTATACTAAGAATTCTTAAAATTACACAAAACTAGCTTGAAAGCGTGACTATGTGAAATCTTGATCTCGATTATTTGAGGTCCAACAAGTGAAAGAATTGACAAGCCTCAAAAATTAATACCAAAGAAAATATAACTGATATTCGCCTATGTACAGCAAAACCCACTTCTTTCAAAAGACCATAAAAAATCTGGTCAACATCTTAAATAATAGGTTCATTATCATTTCCACATTTCATTATGGTCATGTACTGTATGTATCTAATGCCTTCAAACTGTACGAATTTGTGATGATTAAAATGTTTAGATCTAATTGTGGACACCCTGTAGGCCTGTATACACTATACAGGGTGGTCTAAAAGTCTGTTTACGACAATTATCTCTGGAAATATTGATCATAGGGTTGAGATTGGTATACAAGAAGTTGGATAAAAATACTTTTTAAGAATACGCTTTTTATGTTGTCATCTTCCGATTGATGTTTGTAATTGACAACAATGTTTCACCATTTTTGTTTTTTATGTAAGTTGAGTAATTTCATTTTCGGTTTCTGCAGTTTTGGTGAATTTCGATTTATGTAAATTTAAAGTTGTTCAAAATTCGATTTATGATCTTCAAGTAACACGATATTCAATTTTAGCGAGTTTTGAAAAATTCCATTTTTGATTCGATTTTATGCGAATTTTGTTACATTGGACTTATGCGGTTTCGATTTATGCAGTTCTCACTATATGCGATTTGATTTTCGAATAACGCGATGCAAATTTCAGTTTTTGATTCGATTTATATGAATTGTTACATTATACTTATAAGGTTTCAATTTATGCGATTTTTAATCTTCGAGTATAGCAATATTCAATTTTGACGAGTTTTGAAAAATTCCATTTTTGATTCGATTTATGCGAATTCTGTTATATTTGACTTAAGCTGATTTGATTTATGCAGGTCTCAACTTTGATCTTTACGTAATGCGATGTAAATTTTAGTTTTTGATTCGATTTATGCGAATTTTGTTATATTATACTTATGTGGTTTCCATTTGTACGGGTCTCACTTTGTGCAATTTTTATTTTACAGTATTTTATCGTTCGACCAAAGTGATTCATTGGAAAACAGTATATTATCATAAACGTCCGTAGACGCGTCAATTTCGTTCAAATAACTTCAATTTCCTGCTTATTCACAAACAATCTCACAAAGTCACAAGTGAAGCTAATATAAAGCGTATAAAAAGAGGAAGTCACCTCTGACGTATCCAATGGCACTAACGAGAATGACCTTGACCCTTGTGTTCAAGGTTGTTCAAATTGTAACTATTTAATTGTATCTTAACCCTAAGAGATACAACTTGAAAGTGAATCTCGAAGTTGTAGGGACCGACAAAACCAACTGAATACACTAAACCGAATCAAAATAGCTGTATGGCCAAAATAAGATCAGCATTGCAGAGAACTGAATGCCTACTGTGCTTATGGGAATGTGCAACATTCGTTTCTGGTTGTTGCCCGATAGTCGTCTTCTCAGCATTTCACATAGTAGGCATTCAGTGGCCCTGTTTGCTTCTCTGCAATGCTGATCTTGTTTCGGCCATAACTTTTGAACTTATGCAGCTATTGCGATTCTGTTTGGTGCATTTGGTTTGTTTCAATGGTCCCCCTACTACTTTGCGATTTACTTTCAAGTTGTATCTTTTACGGTTATAAAGTCAAATTGAATAATCTTGAACGCAAGGGTCAAGGTCATTCTCGCTAGCACCATTGGATTCATAGGTGGCTCACTCTTTTAGTATTCCAACCTTATCTTACGACCAATACTTTAAGATAATTGGCCGTAAACAGACTTTTCGACCACCCTGTATATTTATCAGTTTTAGCACAAATGAAATATGCGTTTATTCTGCTGTACTTACAAAATTAATAACCAAGTCTACCTGAAGGATTTCAGCAAAATCACCACCAGTACACTCTAGTAAAGAGCCCCCATAATAGGATATGCCATCTTCCCAGGTCTATCCAAAACTTAGCCTAATTTGAAATGTATGCTTACAATCAGAGCCTTGCAGAAAACCTTTTCCAGCCCATCCCAGCCCGTTACGAGCTGGTTCCAGCCCTGCGGGCTAGCTGAAAATGACTTTGTGCAAGGGTCTACTTAAGATACTCAAAGTTCAGCACAATATAGAATTTGAATAGAATCAGCATTTTATTAAAAAAGTCCCAATCAAACAGTGCAAGACCCAAGAATGCTGTAGTTACATTCGGCATTGGTGAACAAGATGTTCAATGCAATACAGCAGTTACTCACAATGTCATGCAATTCAAACTCAGCATCAACTCTTTCCACACACACACACACACACACACACACACACACACACACAATGCATGTGCAAGCTTAAAATCCTAGCATAATTAGTCTATTTAGACCAAAGATAATCGAGGATCAACTGGCTAAATTGGCATGCAGCATGTATAAATGATGACATTTATATACGTGTTTGCTAGAAGCATTAAATATAATCTAGTCTAGGCCTTTATCTAAAAAATCAACAACACCAACACCATTAATTATCATGGTGATTATCAACACCATTAATTTTTACTTTTGCACATGTACTACTCTAACATCTGAAGCACGAAACAGCACAAACAATCTCACCTGCTCTGTTTCTGTGTTCACAGAGCCAAATGCCTTGCCAATTACCCAAATTTAGCTTGCCATCTGTTACTGGAATGGTTAAACTTGATCCAATAAAGCATGCTTTCACATGTGCTGGCTAAGAATGATATACAAGTGAATTTAGAACTGCAGTGTAAGACAAAAAGTGCTCAACAATATCACTGGAAATGACATTTTTTACCATGTCATCAGGTCCCTCACAAGAATGTTTGTAGGGAAGACCCTGGAATGAAATAGCAAAACAACGGGATGAATTCAACGAAAGAGAAAGAAAAAATTAATGAAAACAACAGCCAGAAGTTGTTAAAATAGTGAGCGGCTCTCTATAGCCACTAACCTCAGGAACTATTTTGTTCAGCATCATTTCAAAATCATCTCTGAAATTGAAAAGTATTAATGAGAAAAAATACATGAATGTTACAACATAGTTACATAATTCATCGATGCTAAGATTATTGTAATGTGAGGTTAATAAAAGATCAAGGAAATCTTAAGAAGTAGTCAAATAGCCTAAAAACAGTTATCTTGGAGTGATAGACCAAAGCAAAGTTCAATACAAAATTGACAAACATCAGGAATATTCCAACACCAAGAAAACCTAATAACCACCTTTGAGAAGAGAAACATGGCCATCGAAGCGAACTTAATCGATCAAATGTTTATCATATAGAAATATATAGCATAAACACATCAAAACCACACCAATCTGTGCAATGATAATGTGCAAATCAACCTCTAGGCACAACACAATTATGCAGATTTAAACACTATTGCTTATTGGTAATATTAGTACCACACTGCATGCATATAGCAAAACAACAATATAGGCATATAAATATTATAAAAGTCTACATAAAAACTCCAACTGAAATTCTGGTACACTACTATCCATGAAAATAAGATGGAATACAGTAATCTCGAAAATCCAAACTTTGATTGTTCGACATTCCGTATAATCCGACATTGCCACCCTCTAGGGGAATATCATTACTCAGGTGCGAATTCCCGTGTACTGAGGTGAGAATTTTTCTTTCAAAATATTTTTTCAACATTTTTCCCACTAAATGTTTCTTTAATAACTCAATTGAATAAATATCTCATTGCACTTGGCTGCTTAATTCTCTGACAAAAAATATAAACATTAAATTATGTATGTTTTTCCACCGGTATTTTTGATACTTCGACAATCGTTTGGATACTCATTTTTAGGATAGATTATCGAAACTACTAGGCCAAGACTTTATAGTCTTTGTAGCCTTTGTATGAGTACTTAATCTCCAAGCTTCATGAATTTACTACGTATTTGGAATTATGCAGGGGCTTTAGATTGTTTAGATTAGTAGATTTATGGAGCTTTAAACTAAAACTACTCGAATTATTTATTAACAGCCTATGCTACAATACTTTATAGCCTAACAGAATTTAATGTCTTTAATTAGCTATATAAATACCTTATAGAATGAAATTCGTTTGTTTTGTTTTCTTAGCAGAACAGATGAACAACAAAGCTCTAGAGTCTAGACTACACCACCGAGTAGAAAACGCTTGTTATTCAGGGGAGTTACATTCCTGGAAACCAATGTGGTTTCCGAAACAATGATCAGAAAGACAAAGTTTCAATGAGGTTACGGATCAAATAATAAGAACAGCATTTAAAATGTCATAACATTTCTTGTCTCTTTTGGACATTCACTTCAGGTAGTAGTTGGTTTAAGAGCCCCATCAACGGCCCAAAAGCTTGTCATTCATCTTCATCTCACTTCAAGGGCTTTCTGAACATATATTACTATGTTTCTATCAGATAGGGGCCTAGCAAACTAGGGGATCCATTGCAAGGAGGGGAAGAAAAAAACAACATTTCCATGGCCATCACCATGGCTTACTTACTTCTATTCAAAAGGGGAGGGGCAAAATTTATCTAACAGGGTTGATATTTTGGTTGCATGCGACACTTTTGTTATCATGATGAAAGAAAATCGAAACAAGTTTGAAAATAAAAACCCTCACTCTCTTGCATGAGGATTGGCTAGTTCAAATATGACGACACTGCGATTGTAATCGCACAAGTTATTATGGAGTAGTTTGCCGAGGTATAACAAATTGGTCGCCAACATTTCCATCGCATAGTCCAGCGTCATAGTACTGTACTATCATCTACGGGTGAAAATACAGGGTGTCCATCATGAAATATCAACATTAATCACATAGTTTGAAGGTAAATAAATACACCATGACTAAATAGAGAAAAGAATTACTGTCATTTCCATATCAGTTGCATAAACAAAATATGATTTCTTAAGCACCTTTGCACTTGAGCACCTTTGGTGGCACAAAGAATGTCCAGGCAGTAGTCTCATACTGTGCATTCTGCAACAATCCCTCTGTCACAGGGAAAAATTTGATAAAAATTTATTTGTGTGCAACGTGTGCATTGACAAAAAGTTGGATGTTCAGTGCTTCGCTTTCAAACCTTGCAATCACATCTTTCGCAAAAACTGTCTCACATTTTTCGCAAAGACTGTCTCAAATCTTACTTCAGGGTCAAAAATGAAAATGCATGTCATGTTGCTCCATATCACCACATAACCTGTGCTAGGTTGCTCAAAATCACCATTTTAGAAAACGACTAGCTGCAGTGCAGCACCACTGTGGTTTTGACAAACACGACAAAATTCCTACATGTTTTTTGTGGTTTGATGCTTCCGTTCCATCACCAAGCATCACATTTGTATAACCTGATATGAAAAAGTAATGGACTTTCTAAATGTTGACATCTCATGGTGAACACACTGTATTATCAATGGAGAAAATAGTCATCTAGCAGAATGAAATGTTAGCTTATGTTTGCAGTAAATTCAAATACTGTTAGCATAGCTAGGCACAGTCCAGCTATGCTAACATTATTGAATTTAATCCACCATAACAATGCCATAGAAGGTTACTTCCTTATTATTAGATTATTTTAAATCTAATAATGAGAAAGTAATTTTCTTGGTAATGTAATGGTTAACGAATTAATGATTAACTGTGCCCAGCTATGGTGTTAAGTTACCATTTGCCTTTTCAAGAAATTTCTGAAAATAAATGATTCTAGCCTACTTAAAGTTAACAAAACCACCAATAACAAAGAGTACAGAATGTAGCCCGATGTACAGGATCTAACAAATGCTAAAACCACAAAACACTAACAACCTAAGTATAAAACTATGAAAATTCAATTTAGAGAATCCAACATTTATTGGCCATTACTAGTAAAAAAACACAATAGGGTGATAAAAATGTAATCATTTTATAAAATGTATTTATAGCTAAAATAATATTTAATAATTTATAAATACTAAGGCCCTCGTTTTCCAGCAGGATTAAGTTCTAAGCTTATAGGAGGCATCATAAATGAAATCAGTCTAAATGGGAAAACATGCTATAGCATAACAGCATCAAGCAATAGCACCAAGCTATTGACTGATTGTGAGGTTTGATTATGTTGCTTTCATCCCCATACGGTGAGAAAAAGCGACTACATATATTCAGTTGCATTCAAATAGTTTTTATTTTTTGATTAATACCTAATACTAGCTGGATGATAGTCATAAATGAGGGAAACAACTATTTCATTGTCGTTAACTTTGTTACAATAAGCTATGTACTGTTGCAAAGACTATTCTTCCCTATGCTAGGGAGGAATTCGCTATGCTAGAAATTTGCTCCCGTAAAGTCAAATGCAAATGGGACCGACATAAAATGAAGCCTACTCCACTAAAGGCTATAAGCATCATTGTTGAGTTTCCTGGCTTAACAATGTCAACACAATAAAGAAAAACAATGTACATGAACCTAGTATTTCTCAAACATTGATAAAGCAGAATAACGATACAAAATATACTAGAAAACACTATAAAAACAGAACGACACAATATTCAACCTAGTAATTTAGTTATATATCAGCATGCATACAAATGGTCAATCATATGTCAATAAATACTGTGAAATTAGGCATAATAGCCCAATTTGTTTGCAATGCAAAACCACGATGTTCAAATCATGTCAACAATGGCCACTTATATTTACTATTCTAATGACGAATTCACATCAAAAGAATAAAACCAAAGGCAGTCAAACTAAGCTACCTAATTAAACTACAACCACAACAGTGTAAGATACAACTTTTTTACATAGTGTAAGAAAACAAAAACCGATTGAAAACAAGCAAAGCATTCCCCAAACAATATGCCACAAGATCAAAGTACTATTACAAAAGATGCAAGAGAAACGCAAGCTTCTTTCCATCACCAATTTCACACTTCCCCCAAGGCAAGATGAAAGCTCAAGCAATATGTAACCAAAATCAATATTCACCAACAAACATAATCCTGGGCTTATAAAGTTTAGGAATTATTTTTACCCCTTAGCACATTATTTTTATCAACAACTGTGAGCCATAACCTTTTTATTTCAAACTACTTCCTTCTTGTTAAGATTTATGCAGGAAGTGAAACGGAAACAAATGAATGGCAACTCACCTAACATCGGGATCCCAATTCTGTAAATACAAAAGAGAAACAAAAATAAATCAGATTTTCGTACAACAGAAGCGTTTCAATTACTTTTTTTAACAAAAAAAAATATTTGCTACTTAAATGACAATGAACAAGAACGAAACTACTGGGGCCATGACTTCACAACATTTGTTCTCCTCTTAATAAAAGAACACGTGGTGTTGATCAAATTACAAAAACGGTGAAATGAAAGCAAGTTAAGAAAAACAAGCTGCACGATACTCAAAACAAATCAATAAACTTCCTTAATGCACTTTCATTAATAGTGTATGATGAATGGACATTGGTGTACTTTTCTAACCCATTACAGCTACTGCGGAACTATCGGAAATACGGGTCATAAAACTCGAGCATAAAAGGTTCTATGTACTCAATTAAGAAACAATAACTATGTTTGGGTTTTATTATAGCTCGCTTACGTGTGTTCAGGAAAAGGTTAATGGTATGTTTTTTTTTTTTAATTTCCGTTGACATGTTTCGCTTTATGGCCATTGTTACATTTAAATTATACAGCATTATAAAGATCGCAGAGAATATATTCTAGTCATCATGAAACCTGTTTCTCTTCCCAGTGCTAAATTATTACAAATTGAAACAATAAAAAAACGAGTTAGTTTTTTTTTCTCATTTAGCTGAAATTTCCCTCTATAGTGTGTACCGTTAGTTCCATGAAAAAAGATCGAGCCAAACTAATAAGGGAAGTTCTTGATTTTCACTAGTTCCTTATATTAAGTTTCGCTGATACACGAATAGAAAAATCCTCCCAGATGCTCAGTATACAGAGTGTTCCTGAAACTTTAGTCAAATTTTAACCAGAGATGCCACACATCAAAACGAAGTAAACAATATCAAAATGAGTTCAGTGACAATTAAAATTCATTTTGTGCATTGAAAGAATGTTATGTTAGTGACAGTTACTGTTCATGTTAACAATTGAAGCGTCTGGTGTAAAAAGATGTTAAGTAATATTTTGGTCAAAGATGCATAAGTTTAAACAAAACAACAAAATGTGCAAAGATCATTAATTCAAGGAGTGTGAAGTGACCCATAAACAGCAAAGCAAGTTCAGATCTTTAAACGCATTTTTCTCGAAATTGTAAAAATGTTATTTAACACCCTTCTACACCAGATCCTTCAATAGTGATTTTATTTTTTAGTTGGTACGTTTGTTAAATTAATTTTAAATTTTGTAATTTATTTTTAAAATTAATCTTCAATTGATAAAAAACAAACAGAAGGGCATAAATTTGCAAGGTGCAAAGAAAAACATTTATTTAGTTTTACTGTTCAAAGTTATTTTCATTATTTTGAAATTATAATTTCAATAATTTTTCTTTTGATTATTAGTTTGTCTGTTTGTTAAATATCATTTTTTGAAAAAAATTGGTAAAAATACAGAACATTTATTGTTGACTTGATAGATAAAGTAGAAACATTTTATTTTAAATTTTGTTTGAAACATAACCCCTTTTAGCATGTAGCCTAATCCAAGTCTTATATAAGACAATGTGTACATGACTTTGTTTTTGGAACCTAGCTGCCACAGGCAAGTAGGTACTTGGGGTTTAACGAGGGCACCGACTGGCTTTTACAGCTATGTCATTTGGCCCTCAGACTTTATTTAA
>JAQIWH010002059.1:0-26850 GCA_034695005.1 Cryptops parisi
AGAATTACGAAAAAAAAAACTATTACTCATTTTACCTTATCGGATTCTCTATTCGTGAAAAGATTGTGAAGGCACAGCCCACAAGAGACCAACTTGGGTGACAACATGCATTTCAAGGAATAACACTTGACTATGAATTGGAACAACAAATCACATGAGACAGCAAGATATTCTGTTGTTAGTGAACTTGTATTGGCAACGATTTTGTATAAGCCTATCGGTTGTAAAAGCTGGAATTATCGGCTTTCCCCGTGTCCTAGTCGCTAGTCTAGCCATACCACGATTACTTCTATTCGTTTAGAAGTAAACGAATACTTGCCCATACGTAGATAACAAGTTTCATCTAACAGCTTTTCTTGGAAAATCACATTAGAATGTTTCCTTACACAATTTTTGTTGTTACATTAAAACTAAGGTATCTTAACAACCCCTTACAAGATACTAATGGCACTTATTAACTCACCCAATTTCGACAGTTTTGAAAACACAGAGGGGTTCTGGCCAGCCAATTCAGTTCCAATTTCCAGTCCATCAATTTGACATTTCGACTAGAAAAGTACACATTTTGTACACCAAGTGACACGTCGACGCCGATGACAATGCTTAACCTACACACAAGTGTGAACAATCTACCTCAGAAAAGATGCTTTTTAAGTCATCCCGTTCAGATACTTCACTAAAATAATGATAAAAAAAAGAATCACTTTACTCGTTGTGCATCACCTAAATTACTGCACACATTGAATCAAGCCACAGTAATCACCTCTCTCTCGACGAGGACGAGACACCTGCTTCCCTTTGGCTTTCTAAATAATCCCATTTAATAATATATCTTTGATGAAAAAGACCGGAAATAATGAGAAACATCCAAACAAGCCATCTTACCATTTGGTCCACCCACCAACGACCGCAGCAGACCAGCGGCAACCAGTCCTTGACGATGAGACGAGTTTTCAGCTTTCCACCAGTGCTGGCTCCTGAGATTAAAGCAACGAAAAGCAACCTAATCTGGGCAATGTCAAATGCTGCTGCTGCTGCTGCTGCTGCGTTTGACACACCACCACCACCACCTTATTTTCACAATTAACTGCTGTGCTTGTTTTACTCTGCTGTGTCAAATGATAACCTAGACTCTGTTACACCATGACTTACTATGTACTTCACTTAAAAGTAGGCAATACGTTGACCTCAACTGGGATAGATACTCTTTGTCTGAAATTCTAGCCAAATAAGTAGTGGAATCTCACTACAGTAGCACTAGTGACAGTAGGACGAGTTTCATGTAACTCCTCAGCAATACCAAAGCAGCTTAGTTTATTTAACATGTACAGGGTTATTCCAATTTCTAAAGTAGTGGTGCAAAATTGAACTTGATTTATTAATTGACATTTACAAATGTCATAACAGGAATGAACTGTCAAAGGTTCATATGCAAATAACAAATGTCGATTTTGCTGTTCGTGGTGACACAGCAAATGGTGGTGCGAAATAGCTCTTCGAGACAAATCGCAGAAAAAATCCTCCATTATCAATGCAGAGATGCATTGTTTCAGGTCACCCAGTTGCCGTGGCAATGGGGACAAGAGGTACAGAAAGGGGCAAATTCTCACAAGATAAGTATCAGAATCACTACACAGACAAAAACTTGAGACCTTTGTCGTCCATTTCATTCCGTCACTGTTCAGTTATCGTTTGCTCCAATCTCGATACAAGTCTCGAGACTTTTGGCTAACCCTGTGTACTGAGAAATTAATACCAAAATGGCCTGAAACGTTTGACTAACAAAAACTAAAAGACATCTTTTTGAATTCAGCCTCCTCATGGGAATTATTGGATAGTTGTTGCAACTAACACAATGAGAATAAGATTGACAATAACTACTTCTACTACAGTACTCACGTCTTATCTGTGACAGTAAGTATGTCCCCTTTGTAAAGGTTAAGGAATCCAGGTTCCGAACTTTTGTAATCTTGCAAGACTACATATTTTTCAACCTGAAATACATATTGACCAATTTCACTAAGATCAATAATAATTGGCATCCAAGCTCCAGTTTGAGCAACTCACGCTTTTCTCTTTGAATTCATCCGCATCTTCTTCCGACTCGGATCTGAAAGGAACGTCACCATCAATATCAATAGCCCTCCTCTGATTAACGCAAGGGGTCTTTCAACTATTATCCTTGGTAGCCTACTTGCTAAAAAATGTCATGAAATAATGCGATAAAAGTTGTTTTTTTCTCCGATGGGTATCAATTACTGTCAAAAAGATTTATTTAAACTTAAAGCAGTCAACGGACGACCACTATAATAATACTGACATAACTGTGTTAAATACAAAAATGACTGTAAGCAATACATAATTAAACAACTATTCCGACACAAATCACCAACCAAACATCAGAAAAACCATTTAAAAATAGAAACAACATCAGCAAGCTAAGAATATGTATAGAATATGTATAGAATTGTAGATCATATCATCCACTCTAATAAAAGACCAGCATGCTCCTCCTGCTCCATAACAGAACAGCTATGTGGATGGTATTGCATCATGTGAGAACATGCAGATTCTTACACCAAGTTGAAAAATTTGGAAATTAAAAATGTTCCCATAATTAGTATTTATGATTCACAATCACTGTGTTTTAAACTTTCATCCTTCTTAAGCCTTGAAGGCAAGAAGGCCTACTTATGTCATCCAAATAAGAAAATGTTCCATTGTAAATAAATGGATCGCCACACCGAGATGATGTTAGTACTAATTTTGTGTTAAGTCAACTAGCCACCACGCCACGCCACGCCACGCCATGACCAAACAAGTTGGGTGAAACTATTTAGGATTTCTTTGGAACAAGAAATCAAACCAACATCAGCTCACTACCTTTTATTGTTCTGATGACAATGAGTTGTTTGTTGGTCCTCATCTGAATTTCAACTGTGATGAGTGGGTTGAAAACGGCATTGCATGTTTTAAACATGACATTCAACATCGAAATTCAGCAAGGCTCACTGACAAGCCAGACCAGAGGGTGCTTTAGTTAGCACAGCGGTTTTCCACATTTGCAGAACGGCAAAAGCTAGGAAACAAGTTTCGCAAACCAGTACAAGTAAAAAACATCAACTTTTAAGTCCATTGCTATTTTAATTAATTGCAATAGTAGGAAAAACGACAATCCATGTGGTTGACTTTCTAGTTCATCTTCATATGTTATAAAATGAGTTTATGGTGGTAATTGTATCTATTCAATAGAAAACTAATTTTTCGTGGATCGGCACCGGCCCACAGACCTGAGGTTGGAAACCACGGCTTTAGCACACCGTGCCATGCCAAGAAAGAGGTGTACTGTATAAAAGTTGCAAGTCAACCATTGGATTGAATCACTCCTAGTTAAAGCTAGAAACCATGCATTTGTAGCCTGCTTGCTGCTGCATCAACAAACAAACAAACGTACCCCAACGTGGTTGTTGTCATGTCTTCTGTGCTGCTGCTGTTGCTTTCCTCCAACGAAGCAGCAGCTTCAGTTGTGCCTTCAAATTCGTCAGTCGTCGTTTCTTCTTCCTCCTCCTCCAAGTTGTTGTCGTCGTCGTCGTCGTCGTCACTTTCCGAATTGTTCTCGACAATTTTTGTCGTCAACTCAGTGGCCCCACTCATGGTGGTCAACTCAACTGCACCCTATAGTGTAGGAGAGGTGATGATGACCATAATAATAATACCACACGTCTGAAACCAATAAGCAAGATTAACAAAAGCCGTTTATAATAGTTGTTACTAGAAGCAGAACGTTGGGTTTAGGCGAAATAAATACCGTCCGCAACCTAGACCGGCAAAACACACAGCAGCTGCAGCTGTTGATAGATCTCTACGGCTACGTTCACGTTGGACGCTTTTTCGCTACAAACGTCCAACTGTAATCGATAACCATTTATTTATTTATTTATTTATGTATGTAAATTAAACGTATATATCGATCGACTCTTTTTGGACGTTTATGAGAGTTTTTAGCGTCCAACGTGAACGTAACCTAAAATCAACTACGGATGTTCTTTCACTATTATAGTAACTTAACTTTGATATTTTAGGAAACTTATGAAAATTTAAATAGCTCACCCAAACCATGAATAACTAAAATAAATTCAACATCTTCATGTTGAAATGAAGCGATTGGCATTTAAATTAAAATTAAAATGGATGGGATCGAGCAATGCCTGCCTGCCTGCCTGCCTGAAATGAGTTGGTCCAACATAGGTAGTTTCATATTCGATGTTGTCAAAGCGGTAAATACAAATCTTACTTTAGACTTTGCAGAAAAATTAAACAAAGTTTTTAAATCGATTAAAATCAACAAAGAAGTCATCCTATTACATTATCAAGATCTAATTAATAAATTTATTTATTCTTAAAAACAACCAGCATGGGATCGATCGATGGATCGATGGATCGATCGATCGAACGAACGAACGAACAAACAAAAACGGACAGAAATAGCAAACTCCAACTGGTGAGTGACGGGATGCAAGTAGCTTCGACGGGACCGCGGCGGAATGTTTGGTTTCACCATGTCAAAACAAAATAACCGATGCCTTGCATTCATTATTATTATTATTATTAATGTTCATCAACGGACTGACTGCCAATTTTTTTCCAACACGTTAACAACATCAACATCGTCTGCTTGAATCAATAATGGTCGGTCTCCTCCGTAACCTAAACCATACAGTACTTCAATTGTGAACACAACATCGTTTCAACTTGAAAAATAGATAGCCTCTCGCAGATTGTCACTCAGTTCCATTTTTTTATTGCTCGTTCACGGGCTCCCTGTGTATCACCTGTAAACCATTCATTGAGATGATATTGCTTTCAGCTTCATGTATCGCTTAGTCTGTGCGATTGACACCCAAATTCACCACCACCTTGTAAAAAAGGGCTACTTTTTAAGTCCAATGTTTTCTTAAAACTGTCGTTATTATTTCCATGTAACACTTACCATTTAGAATCCGAAACCAAACAACAACACTTTAAGAAAGTTATCGGAAATTATTTCATTCACGGCTCTGCCATTCTCTGGATGTATGTATCTTTGTAATCAATTATGTTACATACAAGTGAGCATAAGAAAGAATTCATTCAATGTGTGACACGTGACGCTATCTCTCTATAAAGGGTGTAGGTAGACAAATCGATTAACAACTAATAAATAAGAATCGGGCCGACGAATGGAGGTAGTGATGACGAACCTTTACAACTTTTACCATGAAAACGTGTCGTGGAATGGACTGCCTGCTGTAGATGGGGGCTGAGGACGAACGAACGAACATGCAAGAAGCGAGGTGGGCAGCGAAGCAGCTAATTGATTAGTCGAGGAAAACGTACCGTACGTTGCTATGTCAATAACCTTGTTCAAACAATAAGCACGTCTGTACGATGTCACCCGTGGACCAAACAGAAATGAGACGAATCATGCGCACGATTTAGTCAATGATTGAGTCAACTCGAAGAATCTCATGATTTTTAAGTCCTCTTAATCTCGAGTTTAGCAACCACGTACGTCACGTGAAACTGATTCGACTTTGATTTCTTGTAGCCATCGAAGGTGGAAAACAAAAAGCGACTCGATTCCCCTCGCTCAATAATACTAATACAGTAGTCATAAAATGGCAATCCCATAGACTTAACCCGCTTTGAGCCGACGCTCGTCTAATCGCTCGCGGGTGACGGCAAGGAGGTGGGGGTGCGTCTGCGTCGCCCACCTAGCTAAGCATACTAAGCGTATGTCACCCAAGTTCACGTGTCAGGAGCAGAGTTCACTTTTCTTCATTCCCGGCCAACGATTCGCCCGTACTCGGTCGGTCATGAGTGCGTCGACCACCACAGGAGGTAAACCACAGATGAGTAGCTATTCACCTCTTTTCTATCTCTACTCGTTTAGCGTGGAGGCGAACAGTAGCTGACTAACCGTTTTAGATCTTCCCTCGACTCGAGTCGGTTGTCTAAACTCAACACTGACTTCACCCGAGTCAACTTGGTGGCGGTCGTTTCACACCTTTTGCTACGCGTCAACTGGTCCTTCGTGGCTACGCGATAGGAGAACACGCCGAAGCGTGTGTCACTTTGAACTGTGCAACGGACAATCTACTCGGTTCGATTAGTACAATTCTGAAGCGTCGTTGTTCATCTTTTTAAAGACCAGTCAGTACGGTGATTGAAAATCGAGCGACGTTAAGTGCCAAGAATTCGTGCATCAAATGACCGTCTCCTCCTCCTCCTCCTGACATAACGAGACGCAGGTACGGAAAATTAGCTTAAATAGCTGTCACTAGGCGTTGTTGCGCTAAATGAGGAAATGACAGGAAAGCCTTGACGGGCTTAAAGGGGAATGAGTTGCCCCGAACGATTAACATCAATTGGCCATGCTAAAACGCAAAAAGGAAATGTCGACAGGAAATAGCATCAACACGACGAAGGAGACGACGTTATACGTTGAGCTATTCTCCACCGTATCAATTTTAGCCACTACACGAATCGTTAATTTACTTCAACTACTGTGCGCGCGAGCGCGCAATCGTCGCTTCAGTGAGCCACAGACGCGTATACAAGGGGGAAACATGTGGATGGAGGTCACGGACTCCCCGCGAAAATTAGTTGATCAAATTCGGAAAATAGTTTGACAGATTTTCAAACTCCAGCCGAAAGTTGGTATCATTCATTCATTGACGAGCCCGCTTTGTCCGTGAGGGTCGCTGTGGGTGACTTTCTTCCGCCGCAGCACAAATACCCGGCCCAATCCCCAAGAACACACACAGACTTTGAAAAGTTGATCTCGCCATGTGGTTCTTGACCACCCACCCAATGAGTCTTTTTCCGGTTGGAAAAGTTGGAATGTATTTTGTAATCACTTATAAACTACACTAGCTATACACGAATCAACAATGACGGGTTTCTTTGTCCCAATGGGACGTATGCAAATAAAATAAAATAAAATAAAATAAAATAAAGTTAATTCATGTTGCCAGGCAACATTCGTTTTCATTCCCCGAGGTTGTCATTGTTGCAAACCCCATGAATTTAAAGCATTTCATACAAAGGGAATTATATACCAGGAGTAGATATGTACCAATAAAAAGATGTGTTTATATTAATTAGTTGTGTGATGTGATCCCATCCCCCAAAACGGAGAGTTTAGTTACAATCCTTGTGTTTGTAGGATCCCATTGGGACTGTTCATCATCAGCCATCCATCATTTCTCTCCCGTTGCTGCATACGATGATTCCGTTGTAAGTCGTTTTCGACTTTCACCCCCCTCGTAGTAGGATGACACCGTGGCTTCCATTCGGTCGATCGATCGATCGTCAACGTCCTCGTTTCATTTCCATGTTAATTCATGTTGCATACTTACTGCCGCTATCAGCTATCGGACTCGGGAGCGAGGATCTGTTGCAACGACAGGAAACAAGTCCACACACACGTTTCTCATTCAACCATGAAAGATCGGGAGAGCCAATTTTCTCCGCATCCCGTGTCGACCGACGGTGCAGTGGTCGTCACAGCGATGACGTGACGAGTTGGTGTGATATCATCGACGATCACGTCTCAATTCAGCATTAGCGGTCGTCGTATGGAAATAAATAAATACTAACTCGAGTCGGTTGAACCGTATCATTGGGTAGACGACGATGGAAGTTAGGTAGAGGGTTGCGAGTAGGTCAATGGAAAAGCGAATGGTTTTTAAACCACTACGTACAAACGGTTGTGAAATTACAAGTATCGTAAGGCACTCACTTTCCTTTCAAAGCCACATTAAAGTTCTTAGCAGCTTCAATTAGAATTATGAAGGAGGAGAAATATAATTAGCCAAGTGCATAACGTTCGTTGTTGAAAGTGCGGGCGACGTCGCTGCCAAGGAAAGTTTGTTGGTGTGAGCATGAGCATGGTAGTAAGGACCTTAACGCCGACGCTGGCTAACCAGCTACGCTAAGCGCGCGACGTGTTCACAGCGCCTGCCTCGACTTTCACGAGTCTGATTCGCGTACGTCGAACAAAAAGTGGAACGACATGTACCAAATGCTAACGTTCGGAAGTGGAGGCGAGCGAGCCATCTCTCGCCTTCGTGTCGCGCGCATGTCTTCTTAAGTGAAAACAAAGTCTTCATCGTCGGCCTCGTGGCACCAATTGACGACGCGTGTCACGATCCACATCATTCGAGAAAACCCAAATGTTGGAAGAAACGCTTATTTTTATACGCGATGTGATGACGTATAAAATAAGTAACGTTCGATGGTGAATGTTTTTCAACGCGTCGCCAAACTTCCTGTCGTCCTTCAATAGGTCGCAAGTCCATTTGAGAAAAGTAAGCCACGTTTCTCTTCGCTTAACCATAAAAGATGAGACCTTATTAATAACCAGAAGCACTCGACGGAGCTCTACGTTGGTTGGTTGGTTACTTCCTCCGCTGCGTTGTTCAACGATGCCATTTCCTTCGCATCGCAGTGGAAATGTCTAATTTGCCTTCCATTAAGCCCTACTAGATTTATAACGACGCAAGATGATTGGTTGTTGGCCGTGCTTTTTATTTTCAACGATGGCATTCTACGACCAGACCAATGTCATGTTGGATGTTCGTTTCATAAAAAGCGACGGGGAAGGGGTCCATTTGCGAGCGAAGCTTCTCTTTCGTCCTTTAGCCATCGTACGTAAGCCACTTGGCAAGTTGTCCCAAACACGTGGCCGAAGCATTCCGTAACAGCAGAAGCAACAACTCTTTTTGCATTTAAGGTCAACGTCGGGGTCGAGGAAAGTTGGACAAAAAAGTTTCTCAAAAGAGCACGTGGCCGTGTAAGTGGACCACTACAACACTGCACGACAATAACCTCGCAGTCGTCTTCTTCGCCGTGGTGGTGCAGCAGCAGCAGCAGCAGCAACAACAGTAGTAATCCTACTAGTGGTTGTTGACGACGACGACGACGACGACGACGACGATGATGTAGCTAGGTGGCTATTGGTTCTGGTGCTGTTGCTGCCGCCTCTGCTCCGAGCTCCAGCAGCATTGAGCGACCACGCTCTCCGCTCGGGAACATCGTTGTTCACATCTTTGACATGAGTTAACGGTATTGTCGCCATCGTCGTCGATGGGGCGAGAAGGCAACTCTTTTTCCAATCAGGTACGAAGCGCTTACATCTAAATTCTTGCCGATCACGAGTCTACTACCTAATCTTCACGCTTTAGTCTGTCGCGTCACTCTTAAGCGAAGCGACCCTCTAACGACGAGATTTTGCTCGTCAACGACCATCGAGTTCCAACCCACTTGCAACCGCCGAGTGTGGAATTGGTTCACGACGAAACACACACGAGTAAGCTACGCCAGAGTGAAAAGAAGCGACGTTTGTTTTATCCCTCGATCGTTTCTCGCCAACACCCGATCGGGGATGTCTCATTAATAATAATAATAATCAAGATCGCTTTTCGTTCCGAGAGGAAAGAAATCGGTCAACACGGAGCCCGCGCGCGTGTGCGTCTAGCTATGCTTATGAGTCGTCTTCTTTCGCTTTTCGTTGACATCTGTCCGCTTATTGAGCGCACAGTGCACATGAAAAAACACGCTTCTTTCTTTTCCTGATTATTATATAATGATGCCATCACATCAAGTACGGTACGCATAATAATTTATTGCCGATGCTTGGCATTTTGCAATACAAGTCTCACGAATTGAGCAGTTACAAATGAAACGACCAGCAACGCTGTATTGTATTGTATTGTTGGTATGTCCAAAACCAAAGGATGAAAATCGCCAACGTGAAAAATGAGATTTACCAATTAGAACCACGAGCCAGGTAATTCGTGTGTTTTATTAGAAAATTGGGTTCGGAACGAGCTTCACGTCCGAAAATAGATCCAAAATGATAGCAACGAATTGTCGTCGTTGAACCCACTCAACGGCGAAGCCTTCAATCGAAAGTTGAAGCTCATCATCTTTCGTCAATTGATAATGGACGAATAAATTTCCCATGAATTTCAAGTGATCATTCGTTTATGCAAATCGTCTCGGCTCGTTTCCAAATCATGTTGACGTTTCAACGGAACAAGCGACACTCTCTCTCTCTCTTTCTCTACCGGTCTATCCGACGACAATACATCATTAATTGTTTAAATGAATCGAGGCTAATGTGGTGTATTCGAATTAACGCTCAAGACAGAAGCTCAGCTCAGCTCAGCTCAGCTCGACCTCGCCATTGAAAACCTCGTTGCGTGGGAGTAGATCATGAAAACTGGATATCACGCATCAGCAACCGAAAAACGCTGAATTACAATCGGTGGTGGGGGCTGTCGATCGATGAAATGTTAAAGATTCATCGGTCACAACCTCCACATGACGTGGCCAACGTCGTTTCGTTCATTCCCGTTCTGTGATCGTTGAGGAAAAAGCCAACTACTACGGACTACCGTAAGTAACGCAGGGCAGGAAGAAGAAGAAGCTGTCTGCTGCCTCAAAGGTTTGCACACGTTCGTTCGACTATCTATTATAAGTTTTACTAGTATTTCACCACCGCCGAAGTGATGTATGTACAAGGTCATCCATCAACCAGTCGGGCTCGGCTTTATTGGCGCGAACGAACTGACAAGTTCAACCTACTTCTTCCCTCTACTACCATCTGCGGAAGTCAATTATCATTCGTCAACTTTTTTCCATAATAGCATAGCAATGATGGACCGGCGGGAGCGAGGAATGATGGATGATGAAGAGTAGGGACAAGAAAAGAAATAACCCTTTCTCGATTTCATCGTCACTGTCAGATGACACCCACGGACAATTTCCTTTCACCCACGTATCAAAAAAAAAAAATCATTAATAAAAAATGATATCCATTACAGTTCGCTCGTTATACTGACAAAGATCACGCGTGTTCTTTCTTTATTGGGCAGCATTAATTAATTAATTAATCTGACCATTTCTCGACAGCAGTCGTCGAAAACTAGCAATCCATCTTTTTATTTCTATTATCAACTAAAGCACGAGTCGAGAGAGGTTAAAACATCCGGCCAACGCGTTGTTTCGCCCCTCATACGGACACGTAACGAACAGCCCAAGACGGAGCAAACATTACCATCAACCATGTCAAAGAAACCAATGTCGCCACTTAGTACATTCCAAGAGATGCTTCTTATTTCGAACTTGTTGTTTTGGCGTTTCTTGTATCGTGATTAAATGTTATTAAGAGGAAACGATCTTACGTAACAGGGAGCCTACTGTGTAGTTGGCTACACGACCCACTGGGATCACAACCGAAGGCGACACGCCTGTCACCGACAAGTATGTTCTGTCTCGTCAAAACTGGCGCTCAAAAACGTTGTTATCCACCGAACGTCAACATTAAGTGGATAATACAGTCGTCATTAGGAGGCTGCTGAGCACCGCAAACAATCAACGATCTACGTCCCATATTAGGACGCGTCGTTTACCCGATTTCAAGGTGGTCTGGTCGTCGCACAAGATGGTTCCCGAAAGATCGACCAAAGCCGGTAATTTACATGTCTACCAACTGTCATCCTAAATGGATATGGAAGCAGCTTGTTATATCGCTATTGAACTCTCGCCAACTCTTCACCACCCACTCGAAAAACAAGGTCTCGGCCGATGATGTTCTTTTGCCCCATTCCCTGTTTGTCAGAAGAGGAGGCAACTGCCACGAGTGGGTCACCCGATAGATAGGCCAGCAGCGAGCATCCTTTCCGCTGCACCACAAACGACCAGGCCAGCCAATCATCCTTTACAAGCGGTGGTTGTTAAGCTACTCTATGAAATATGGATGTGATGACGTCACGTCTTCGAAATAAATAAACGCATCCCATTTTGCAACCGACTTTTATCTCATCATTGTCAGTTTCCTGGAGGTTACATAAAACTTGTAAATTGCCCCTTTGTCGCTCTATGTTTGGCCAGTTAATGTTTAAGGGAGCAAAAAAACCCAAAAGGAACAACATCACTACCAAACTAGGACATGCTGGAATGTCTTGTCCAATTGCACAGATGCAAGTTGGTTGGCCTCTTCCAATGACCCTTTCTTTCGTTTTTTCATTCCAATCGGACCAATTTCTCGTTGAGTAAAAGCTGCAGCGTCCCAGTCTCTCCAGTGCCACTGTTAGCTTACGTCCATTCCATGGTGGCATTAGCAATTAAATCTTGGTCGTTTCTTTCATCGTGACTAAACCTTGAATTTTTTTCTCTTTTCTTTCTTTCTTCGACTCGAACGTGCAGAATGCATCATTTGTACCATGAATTTAAAAGAAAATCTTGGCAACCATGAAAGGCCGACAAAGCTTCATCCTCTTGCTCGTCTTCATCGGCTATTTGGCCATCGGGGGTGTCATCTTCATGTATCTCGAAAATGGCGTGATTGAAGGCAGCGAAACGGTCGTCATCAAAGATAGAATAGCCGACCTCAGTGGTGAGTCTCTGTTTTCAGACATTTCTCACGTGTACGAGTCGAGTCGAGTCGAGTCGAGTCGTTAAAGTGGTTTCTGGTGATGGCAGATATACTGATGCAATGGAATAAAACATTAAGTGACGGTGAAAACCTCACGTCGAATGATTGGTCGAGAATGATGCTGCAGTTGGAAAACTTGACTCAAGAGGACCCCGACGTAAAAGAAGTGGTCACCTTCCGAGATTGGGATTTCTACGACGCCTTCTTCTTTTCGTTAACAGTCATCACCACCATAGGTAAGTCATCCACACTTGTTTCATTTGAACTAATAACAACAACCTAGCTCTTGCGAGGAGCTAATTGCATTTCTTTCCCTCCCTCCCTCCCGTCAGGCTACGGCCATTTGTGTCCCATTACGGAAGGGGCCCAGGTGTTTTGCATCTTTTATGCCATCGTCGGCGTACCGTTGACAGGAATCCTCATCGCAGCTTTCGGCGACATTTTTAGTTCGGTGCTTCTCAAAGCGCACGAACGTAGCAAAAACGAACGTTTCAATTCCACTTTCGCGTTGGTGGTCAACACGATCTTTTACCTCATCCCGGGAACTATCATCTTCCTGTTTTTGCCTGCCGTGGTGTTTGCCTACCTGGAAGACTGGTCCTACCTCCAAAGTTTCTACTACGCCTTCATCACACTCACCACGATTGGATTCGGAGATTATGTTGCAGGTGAGGCTCTTTGGGCACCAAATCACTTGGTGAAAGAAATGGTTTATTTGTTGCCAAGCCATAGATTGCGTGTTTCTAACTGTTTTTGTCTTAAACTTGTTGCTTCTGCGAGGACTCGAACGGTAAGTGGTCGTCAGCTTGATTTCCCTACGCGAAACAACGTTCCTCGTGAGCAATAAAAATCCAATTTTTATTCAAGGGCACAAGAACGAGTTCGATCACCGCTGGGTTTACCAGGTGGGCATTATGGTGTGGATCGTTTTCGGTTTGGGATACTGGGCCATGATGCTCAACTTCATCGTTAAAGCGATGAAATCCAAGCAGGTCAAGCGATTCAACAAAACGGTGAGCAGAGGATTTCGCCAGACGCAAAGAATGATTTCCAAAGAGATGGAAGAATTCATCCATTCCATGAACCAGTACTCGACGAAAATCATGGTAAGTTAAGTTGGATGGCAGTCAGATAGATAGACAATAGACAGCAGCAATAAGTGTTTTCCTTTGGCAGCCGAAACCGGGAACGAAATTGAAGCGGACCAAAAGTCTGCCGTTGCTTCACAAGCACCCCGTGTCGGAAAACGGCAGATGCTGCAGTGACTCGGCGCTGGTGGTGCACGCGGCGACGGACGACGACGACATGTACATCATCCAGCAGGAAGCGCACACCAACACCATGGGCTTCATCTTCCAACTGGCCAAGGCGTTCGCGTACGGCGACCTCGGAGCACCCATGGCCGAGTCGATCAGCATGCGCTCGCTCCGCTCCGCCAGCCGACACCCCAGCCTGCTCGAACTGATCACGGAAGGCATGGCTCAAGCGCAGTCGCGCAGAAGCAGCAGCGTGGCCGCCGGCCCCACTCACTTACCCGCCTTCAACCGGCAGCTGCAGCTCAACCGAAGGAGTTCCGAGATCCCCGATCTGCGAACGCTGGGCGTCGTTGGCGACTCTGTCTTCGCACCGAGGAGACGCAGCGATTTCGGCTGTTACGTCGACCCGTCGAAAGCACCTATGGTTCCAGTGTTGCAGCGAGTCAACGAATTAGACTCGCCCGTCACGTCGACACCAAAAAGCAAGGACCGAGAACGTTCTAAACTCACCACGTCCCAAGAAATTGACGACCTCTTGCTAGAACTCAAGCATTTAGAAACAATTTTGACCCCGGAACAACCATCGGCGACGAATGGTAAAATTCATCCAGGTGACGTAAAACCGCAACCTGTTTTTCCTACCATTCCCACTGTACATATCACCGCACCCCCGACTAATCCGTAATGGTGCACTTTATGTGATCGTCTATGTGTCTGGTTGTTCGTACGTACGCTCGCTCGCTCGCTGTTTGGGTTGTCCCGAGTTCGACAAGCCTATTTGAACGTGACGTTAATTAAAACAACACCATTTCCCCAAAGCGTGAGACTACCTACCTACCTACCTACCTACTATAATACTAGTTGGCGCTTTGTATCGTTATGCGTACCATCCGTTTTTAGCGAACCCAGGCATAACATTGTGGCCTTCACCCACCCGGTCAAGCTCCCTGTGCTGCAACGACGACAATGTGGGGTAGATAACAATAAGCTCAGTCAAGTTTAGAGTTAAAACTTAGCTACGATACCTGAAACCCTCTTAGCTATTTTCCAACCAAAGATTGAAATGGTGCATACACCACTAACCCACCCACGCACAATAGAACGGCGGTCCCCACCAGAAAGAAGCGACCTACCCGTGGGAACTGAACGCGTCTCATACGTGTGCCTCTTTGGGTTAGAAAAATCAACATTTTTGCTATGGAATCTTTTAGCATGCATATAGTCCTTATAAAAAACAACGTGTATTGTATTTAAACGCAAGTGATTTATAAAACCATGACCGCAAAAAATGTTTTACGTTTCAATGATGCTGATGACAACTATTGGTCTCAATAGTTGGGACAGTCCAGTCCCAGTGTCTATTGTTGGCGATTGGATGATTATTTTTTAAGAGTTTTTAAGTTTACTATGTACAACAAGAAATCCCCAAATATAAAGATATACAGAGATATTAACTCAAAAACTAATCCAAGATACAGAATATGTCCTTTTAAAATAGATCACATACAGAACCGGTTTGTTTAGCTGCTACTTTGTTCACGACACAAGTATTTTGCAAGGCCAGTAATAACCACGTGTCCGAAACTTTTGAATCGCCCTGTACAAATCGTACATGGCGCCTCATTTGCTGGAATGAACACTTGTTTGTGGTTGGTCCTTTACTTTAGACGGCTATTATTATTGCTTGTAGCTCCATCCTATCCGATGATCCACTTCCAACCACTTGTATAAATTTTGATTTCAAATCAAAATCAAGTCAAAGTTCTGGAACTGATTTCAAACACACTGACTATAAGGCTTACTTTGCCACGTTTCCTTTTGAACTCACTTGGTGTCTTAAACACAGTTCAAATCGCAGGGGCCAAAATACTGTCACCAATTTTTAAAGAACGATTTCTCACGCTAAACGAAATCAAAAACTACAGCATGAACGCTCAATTCAATATGTTTTTCCAATGATACATAATTTTATGTTATGCTATGGTTTCCATAGTTTGGTCGCCATCGCCACGTGAAAACAAGGCACCCTCAAAAATAGTAGTTTTAAATTTCTTGTTCTAGATTTTTATTGTAAAAAACGTTCTGTCCATGATGACTGGAATGAATGAGCTCCCATCATTTTTCTGAAACCATGACGTTTTGCACAAATAAATTGAAACTATTTATACTTGTTCACTCTACTAGTAGCTAATTAATAAAATATAAAGGTTTAGAAAAGAGGTTGGGCTTGGGCCCCCTCCCCTGGCGACGGTTCTGATCTTCACTATCTATGGTCTATGACTATGATTGACATTACTTTGTCCTTCTTATTACACACGGGTCTAGAAATGGATGGATGGATTGATTTAAAATCATCAAATCGTGGAAAAATGATTTAATTCAAAATCATTTCCAACTCTAGGTATAAAATCTAATTGTTATAAAATGCAAAATCGTCCTCACCAGTTATGTTTTTATAGAAACAAAATAAAATAAATAAATACTCTAACTGTAACGAATATTGCGTAGCAATATGAGCTAAAAGAATAAATAACTCTCCCGTCATTTTTGACGGGCTATTTACTAATAACACTAACACTTCTCCGTCTCTTGTTAGGCGGCTCCAGTTACTTTGGTCCTTAGGGCCCGTGCTGGAACCTTTTCTCAAGCGGGCGAAGGTTTTTAAGATGATGATAACCTAAAGAGTTACTCTGTTACAACCACCCATTCATTATTATACCATGTAAAAATGGTACCGTATACAATGGCGGATTTATAGTTCATGGGGCCCTACCCTATGCGCAGTTGCATTTGGGCCCTCCCCCCCAGTAAATTAGGGATACATACAGTATTGTATCTAGGCAGACTAATTAATAAGGTCATCTTCTTTCACCACCAAAAAGTGCAAACAATGCTTTTTACCTACCAGCCCACTCAAGAAAGAACGTACCGGTACTGTATGCATGATTCTTTGTTCCCTCCTACAGGCTAAACAGATTGATGGATTCGTCTTAGTCTCACCGAGTATATGCAGTTATTTAAAAACCAATATTACGGACGCTACATGCCAAAGTTTTTTGTTGAGTTTTAATGAGCAATCTTGTTTGGTTATTTGGAAACAAAAACAATTTTTCTTTGTTAAAGCATCTAAAAGTTATTAAATTGGGGCTCCTAAAAATGTCTTTACTTGTAGAGTACCTATAAATCTGCCTCTGACCCCGTTAGGCACCTACTTGTTGTACCTCACGTCTCGTGCAGATGCAGGAGAGGGGGCAATGGCATTAAATGTCCATAGGACTGTCAAAACGATGGCAAGAATTGCAAGCGAGGACTGGATGAGGATGGTCAATTTTTTTGTTGCTGTTTAACAAAACGCTTTCAATTTTTCGGCAAAAATAAACCATTAAAACGTTAAACAAAATTTTGTGTTCATAAACTATTTTCAACGATGACTGCATAGTCGTGGCAGCTTAAAAAAAAAAAAAAAGTGTGAGAGTGGGAGGGAGAGATAGATAGAGGAATACCAAGGAGTCCGACTATAAACACACGTTTGTATTAGGTTAGGTGATAACACACGTCGGAAAGGAGCAATATGGATTTAAAGAAGAAACTTTCATAGGACTCAAGTCTACTTTTAAAAATTTCAGATTAAAATAAACAAAACCATTTCTGACTTTGAAAAAATGAGGGGATTTTGTGAATTAGCCAAGACGATTGGTTATTTTAAATACCTGTCGTTTCATTTATTGAAATATTAAAAAAACACGACTCAGTAGTCAGTAACTCACTGCTCAAAGGGTTAAAAGATTAGTTTGAAAACCATTTTTTTAAAAATGATTTTCCAACTGATCTTTTAACCCTATAGTTGCCATTGGATCAACACATCAATTATAATTGAAGGGTCTGGTGTAAAACGATGTCAAGTGACATTTTGGTCAAAAATGACCACGAGCATTTTCAACTATGTCATCCATCAGGTGCAATGCTACCTTCGCTCAACGCACAAGTTGAGCAAAACAACGCTACTAACATATAATAGTTCAATACAAGACGTGTGATGCAGAGTAGCCCATAGACACAAAGGCAAGTTCAGATCTTAAAATAACCGCTTTACACGTCCCTTCAATTGTTCAGTTTTATAATTAGTTGCACAGGAATGAAATGAACCCTATCCCAGTGTGTTTACAAAATCATGTGTCATGTCTGCTGCATAAATCTTAACCCACTATTAATAAGCACATTACATTTAGCTATTAGATACACAGTTTTCATCTTCATCAGCCAAAACTTTTTTCCAGGTATTCTCCAGTTGACTACTCACTGATGTAGCGTAGCACCACAGGTCTTCTAGGTTGGTTGTACCATGTAAAAATAAAAACATGGCGACACCAGAAAACACACGTGATACAACATTGACATGAAGTGAGCGTCTGTCCACCAGTACCAGTTTTGGACATGACACGTGACCAACAAATTGATAGCCGGCACACATAAGTGCAGTACTACAAAATTGAGGAACTGGCTGAAAATAAATGCCTAATAAGAGTATTAGTATGTATCACAAGTAGATCTCGATTCATGTCCTTGGGTACTTTCCTCTTCAGATATCAACACCAATGTTACAAGCAAATTCCACAAAATAATGGAGAAAAAAACAAACAAATGGACCCAATCAGTCCAAGTATTTTTTGCTTTTGCTTGGATAACTTAATTGGACACATCATTACTATCCAATGCAAGGTTTTATAAGTAGTCAACATCACTTTTGGCTTAGATTGATACCATCCCATTTTTTGAGCGATTTGGATGTAAGTAAAATGATAGATGCCGAGTGTGTGGTAATGGATCGATCGGATCGCATAATTGTCACATGCATTCACGCATGTAAATCGTATACGAGATGACCATACACAAGTGTGGAAGTGATCCAATGCAAGACGATGGAGATGCCTACGCATCGACTGCAAGCTTAGTTTATACATACACACAAGCAATTGGATTTTTCTGCCACTAAGACTAATTTCTAGGTCATAACATAACAAGCACAAACCATTGCTATATTACACTTTCGCTTCTTAGCCATTTCCAATTGATAATTTCAACTCAAGTTGATGTCCAAACCTGTTATAGGATGGTAAAAGCTTTAGATTTCTTCACTCTCGCGCATGATTAAGTTTGTGAATAAAGTGACAAGGCGATTGAAAAACTGCATAAGGTTATGTATGTATTTATTATGTATGTATGTATGTAAAATAATGTTAAATTTGGTGTTGAAATCATCACACACTAGTGTGAAATACATCTTCAGCATACCGCCAACTTAGTTGTTGTATATATATATATTTTACATAAATTATTGACATGACATACATTAGGCACTTCGGATGGCAAGAAAATTGATACAAACATCCTTTTGAGCTAGACATCAATAGCACCATCCAGCAACAACTGCACTTTTTGTCATTCATACAACCCGCAACTTGCACAAATTTATCACATAGTTTGATTAAATGACCGTTAGATAAAAATAATAACACGCTTAAAAATGTGTATGCTACAAGAACACACCCAACCCATTGCTTTGGCATGACAAGAACATACACTAATAAAATAGCAATCTCAAAATCACCTTGGACAGTTGATCAGTATTGATAACACAAAAATAGGACACTATCATTTAGCATTAGCTAATACTATCCTTGCATAGAATAGTGTTTACTTTTAAAATATATGACTCGACAATGGAACTAGCATCTACAAAATGAATGTCATCTGTCCAACAGTAGTAACCTTCGATTTAAAATTCTATTTATAATAATCAATGGCTGAGTCCATTGATTGAAAAACTAGGACGTTTCAGTATCCAACAGTTCATTGTGCTTGGCATCTTCCGAAGCCAGTTGTCCAAAAATATTAATAAGATTTTCAATCCCGATTAAATAGCCATCTTCGTGGCTTCCAACAACCCATGGACTACGGTGGTTAATTTGCACACCATCTGGCAATGGGTGAGTCTTGGCAAAGTCTATCATCCAAACATTAGCCTTCTGATGATTGTGTACGAATAATAGTGAACTTCCAATTAGCTAGAATGAAAACAAAATAAAACTAGTTAATGTGTCGTCACAATGATGAAACAAACAGACAGCAACTAATCTCAACCTGAACTAGCCACATACAAGGGGACTATATCATATCAATTTAAAATTCAGTGTCCTGCTTAAGACAAGTCAGTAGCTAAGGTCACCTTCTCGGTGAAATCCTCCTGGCGCCGAATGCACTTTTGCCACCGAGGTGGCTTCAGGCCCCCCTGAAACCAATGTTTGGAGGTGTGTTACACTCACGTCCGGAAAACAGCATGCAGTTCATCAATGTCCGCAAAACAACGTCTGGGCAGAGTTTTCATGGCTCCGAACAGGTGATAGATAATCATTGGGGGACAACTTGAAAGAATACAGAACCTCGAAACCCCAACTTGGTGCTGGGGTAGTAGGAAATCGGTGCACCCTAACCAGGTGAATTGCCAGCATTGCCCTTGCTTATCCATATTGTCCACAGTATGTAGTGAAAGTCTGGGGAAATGGATGCTGTAGTCCAGAGAGGATGCCTCTCTGGCCAACTCTGCAACCTGGGGCAGACCACTGTACTGGCTACTGACAATGGTCATTCTTGCCAAAACATAAAACCGTATCCCGTCACCCCCCTCGCCTTGCCACCTATTGGTATTAAGGCCCATCTGCCTGCCTGCCCATTTCCACTTCCAAGCTACCCCACGAGCCAAGGTGAAACATGCACCCAACCACCTCCTGCAATTTAATGCATTGACAATGCCTACCCCCCCCCCCCTTAGCAGAATCAGATGTTATGATGTTAAGCGGGGGGTAGAAGCACGTGCTGTTTCTTCCCCTAACCGGTAGGTGTTTAGCTCATGGGAGTTCTGGTGATTGCCCATTGTCACAACTGGCCACCACCCGACCCAGTGGATCCATTCATTCTCCACTGTGCAGGTCCGTTCCTTGGTGAAATTCTTTCGAGAGCTACTCCTCACAACGTGTCAGCGTACCACATTCAAAACAGGGTATTCTCGCCAAAATGGGGTGCCGAGTCCACTGAGAGGACCGTGAGGACCAGTAGGAGATTAGAATTTGTAAATCAATATGATATGTCCCTTGCATAATAATGATTAAATGCATACATTAGTCTTGTCTAGCCCTAGCTAACCCATGCACACTGGCTTCAAAGATGGAAACTAAAAAGTCTCGCCCACATTGGAAAATAAGTGCACTTCAACATTGGAAATTCTTAACATATACAGTATTTGATTGCCATTCTGGAACAATGGCAAACTGTCCACGATTTTGGTATCTGTTGATATTCTTTCCACCGTACTGTATGGTAGATAAAAGCCGTGATGATGGTGCGTGGTCCATCAATAACAAGTAATCTACAGTACGGCGATGCCATCAAAAATACGAATCTTCCATCAAGTTTTGAAAAAAACAATTGGGAATTTAGCTTGCAGTCTCAATCCCCTCTTGCAAGCACAAGCATACAGAATAGGCTCACACTCATTGATCCACTCGACCAACGTTTCATATTACCTACCTCGTAACTGGCAAAGAATTCAGATTCTTCCAAAGTAGCTTTAATAGCCTTCAACCTCTGAATATAAATGGCCTAAATAAATGAAAACCACACCATCATATTTTGGCAAAATTAAATAACAATAAAACAATAATGCAAAATACAATGTACTATAACTACTGTATTGCAGCTTGAATTTTATCAATCGCACTTCGTCAAGTGCAAAAAAGACTTGGATGAAGAAACAAAACAAACTCAATAAAAGAAAAATCCCATTGACTCTTAACCCAGACTTTTCAACATTTTCAATTTCATGACCAGTTTAAATATTGTCGTTTTCTTGGCAAATCAAGCTCAAAAAAGAGTGTTTTGAGTGTTTGAAACCCCAAAAAATACACAATTTAGCCATTTTTCTATGAAAACATGCATATAGCATTAAACATGTCTATGAAATAAACATGTTCTGGAGGGGGTTTCAACCCCTTCAACCCCTTCCATAAATTCACCAGTGTATATCATAAGATAAAGAGTGAGCAGTTGACATCATTGCAGTTCATAGTTGTGATTTAAATTTGCACTCGTGTTCTTATGTTTACATTAACTTGATATGGTAAACCCCAGTGAATTCAAAGCTTCTACACTTTGATACACAATCATATTAGATCAGGATTATTATACAGCGGGCACTCGGTATCTGTGAATGTTTGGTTTCAGGGACTCTTCTCCTTCCAAGTTTCGTCTATAAATGGCATACTATTTTATATAAACTACACAAGTGATTTAACTGTCAACAATTTAAATCCTATGCAAATAGTTGACAACTTTTGTTTAGGAGGGAATAATGACACGGAAAAAATGTGTACCTATGGTACACATCGTCAAATTGGTGAAAAGCTACCGCAGGATAAGTCTATCTATCGATCACTTCAGTCGTGTGGATTCAGCATGGTGTTCCGGCAGCTCACATTCAAGTTATGGAACTTTTTGAAATGAGGATTTTTCTGCAGATATATCGACTATTTTTGATCCGCGAATGCAAAACCCAAAGGGCCCACTGTATATTGTAATTTTTTTTCTTTCTTATTCCACATAAAAATGAACAGGGTAGGAACTTATCTTGTCCAACAAAACTAAACTAAGTTTGCATCTTACAATTCTACAGCCCTGGTTTTTGTCATTTAAAGGCATGCGGGGAAACAAAGCGATACAAACAAAGAAGCGAGTGAAGCTTACGTACGGCAGTTCCAGGATGTGCTCCTAAAAATATACGAAATGCAGCCATCACCTCTTCTTTTGTTTTGGTCGTTTTAAAATCTTTACTAGAAGTTCCGTCAGCTTTCTAAATTGTGGATGAAAAAATTTTACAATTAACAACAAGTACCTCATTAGTCAAACAATAACCAAATTCTTGTATTATTGGTTCATCGACTGACTGACCTTCATTCCTTCAATCCGAAATCCCAGCGTTGCAGTGGAAGATATCGTTTCTCTCCAAACCATGTACCTTGGCTTTGTAATGCCTTTGAGCGAGTCTTCTTCTGGTGTCGGTGCCTTTGGATCGATTTGAACCATCTTTTCGTACATGTCCTACGGGAATTCATAATTGCAGAGAAGCATAACCACTACCTACACCCAACCTACAACACGTTTAGGCTCGCTCTCTACTTGCCTTCCGAAGTTTTGGCTTTTCTTTAGCCTTGGCTAATTCTTCTTCTAGATAGGTCCGAACTCCCATTTTACAATCCATGACACAGGGATTTTCAAAATCACCCAGCAAATCTTGCAAACGAATGTATTCTAGCTTGATGTCAAGAATCTCAACAATCTTTCAGGACAACTATTTAATTTACAAGAAATTAAAGAGTTTAAACTCGGGTTAAAAGGATACTTTCACCATCTTGTTCCACCTGCCCTTTGTAATCGGGAATGTAAGGCCTTAAAATATCGACAGCCAGCCTCTGCAAACACTGCTCTTCCTTTGGACAAAGCTTCTTCAAAATTGTACCATGTTCCCCAGGTTTGAAGCTTCCTGGATAAAGATTTCAATAATGCATTCCATTTTAATTCTGCTGGTGCTAATTTTTCATTCATATTTATTTATTTATTTATTTATTTATTTAAAAACAAAGCCAATCCTCTTAGCAAAATGCACACTATTTATTTTTCTTTTTATTAATTCTTTAAAAACCTAACCACATCAGTGCATTTATTGTCAAATCCACATTTTCAACTCAACCCAACTCGAGGTTTGTGTCAATTCGATTGATGAGCCCAAGAATCTTTGAAGAAATAAGATTCACGTTTTTTTGTTAATTCGTTCTACTATGGAATAATAAGAATACAGAAATGTTAAGTTACAACTGAATCAACAAAGGTTTTAGGCCCTCCTTGTTCATGAGTTTCAGTTTTGTCTAGTTATTATGATTCTCCCATGCTATCTATCTATCTATCTATCAGGCAGGCAGGCATGTGACTAGAACAACACAACCTGCTGTTGCAGGTTTGTGCTCTATTATAGAACTCGGCTAATCATTGCTTGCTTTATAAATGCTGACGTTTTTCAATAATGTTTACAAACTAATGAATACTTTTGTAAATGAACATACACCATGTAGCCATTAATCACCGAACACCCTCTGGTCACGTACCCACTAAGATCTGGTATGATACAAGTCTCTGCAATGGCAACCTCTATCTAGCCTCTCCACCAATTGGGTTCCATTCCTCCTTCAACATGACAAACAGATCTGTGGGCAGCTTGGTCTGGCTCCAACTCTTCCCAAAGATGTTCAACTGGGCTTTAGTTAGGTTGGAAAGAAAAGATCATTTCAGGACAGTTCTCAAGAATATCCTTCAATTGGGTGGGTTGAGGTCTGGACTTTGGGCTGGCCAGTCGAGTTCATGCACTTCCCTTATACATAGGGTGGGTGTGTCGTGATGCTGAAAATGACATGGGCCCATTCCCTATTGTTGCCAGTGTTCAAGTGTCCAATATTGCTTCATAGAATTGCCTTGGCATTCTTGATTCCCAGTGGACCAAGACCATACCATGGGTGTCTGGTGATTGATGGCTATAATATACTGTACGGTACATCTAACTCGTATTATCATTATAACATTCTACTGTATGTATTATCATTTTTTTGGTGATATCATCACCGATTCCCTTTTTTCCATAAGTTACGTGATTTAACGTGCTTTCACAGTTATTGGGAGATATTTCACAAAGTAATGACTCGTGAAAGATGAAAGTATGTTGTATTTACAAAATTTGCCACCAATTCACCAAGTTGACTGCTGATTATTTGTTTACCTTGATGGCCAGCTAATTGGATCCAAGGATATTTCTGCTTCTTGTAGGTCTGAACAAATGGTGACCAATGGACAATATTTCGTACTTTGCGCCATCCTGAACTCTATAAACACCAAAAATGATAATTACGTTTGCAACAATTGAATAATCCTATCCTGGCAATTCAATACTGTACTAAGTTGTACAGAACTTAGCCAAAGCTGGAATTGAAGCATAAAATTCACTACCAGGCACAAAAAGTATGTGCTTTGCTATGTATAACAATGAACCTTTTGCCAACACACAGGTAGGTGTAGGTCTAGGTCTATCTATCTATCTATCTATCCTTTTAATTTTATAAAGAATGATGATATTACAGCTTGCTCTCAACTCAAGATTCAGTCAGCAGACATAATGTTTTCTTTTCTAAATAAAACGATTGACCCATGGAATAATAAATACATTATCCTGTGGCTCTCACTCAAAGCCAGTTCGACTCATCTGAAATGTTAAACAGTGTTGACTGCTAAATGGGGGGAGAAAAAGCTTTGAAGGATGATAGATAGGATAACCTGAAACAAAAATTACAGTACTACAATGTGAAACGATTTTACCTTAGCTAATGGCACATGCACTACTTCTTCGTTTTCCCAGTCACTGCTCAAATCATCACTGCTTGCCTCTCCATAGTCGAGCACAGGCACAGCCAGCAGAATGCTGTCTTTGTACTCATCATAACCTACTGCCATGACATTCGAAGAGGAGGAGGAGGAAATGCTAGCATTGTTCAAACAAGCAGGTGCCTTTTCGTGCCACCATTTGTGGTTTCGTGTCCGTTTCATTAATGTAATCTTTTAGGCTTAAGGGCTCAGATGGCAACAGAATCACTCCACCACGCTTAATACATCAGAGGAGAAACACCGAGCTATTTGGGTTCCACCAAACGTGGTTATTAATCTCTACCATCGATGATGGACAATTGTTCAATACAGAAGAATCAGTTCGACAGAGGTGTCAACACTCGCACTAGCAAGTGTCGTAGTACTAAATACAGGAAAAACAACTACTGAATGGTTCAACAAAATAGGTTTAATTTTTCGTCCCTTGGCTAATTAACTTGGTTAATTGGTGTGAGTTTTCAACTATCCTAGCCTACAAAAATGAATTCATTCTTATCCTATCATACTATCAACCAAACCAACACCTGTATCCAACTATTGACCGTTGCCCCCAAAACCAGGTTGCAAATGTTAAGATGTTCATACAGTAAATTTTAAAAGGTACAAACTTGACAAACTGCTGTATAAGATAGCAAAACGTAACTTAGTAGTAGGAGATGAAACCAAGTGGGCACACAAAACGAGCATTTTGAAAACGTAGGCAAGTTCAACTAAGTGGCATATTTTTTTTCTCGATCCATTTAGCTCAATGCTGAACACATCACTTCCTTTTATCAGCCTATCAATTGGGAAACGATTCAAATTACCAATCATCATCCACGCTCGTAAAAAAACACAACCAGGTGCCCCATATATATATACAAACAAACTTCCAATCCAAATACTTAATTAATTCTGACTCGAATCCACGAGTCGCCGTCCAAAAACGTAGTTCGCTTTACCACTTACTACTAAAATAACTAAAAACTACACCCACTTGTTGAATAACATGCATAAAAAATGCAACCAACCACTCTGCTGCATTTTGCTACCACCTACTGGAGAAGAACATCTAGGAGTTCAAGGACAGGTAGCCTTTCCAAATCAAAAGAACACACTTTTAGTACAGGCAGTCTGTCTGTCTGTCTGTATGCATGCAAAATGTAGCAGCATTTGCCTTGCTTGCCATTCTACTGGTGAGCCAACAAACTGGCACTCGTATTTAATCTTCCTACAGACAAATAAATAAATAAGAATAGCACAAGCAAATCCAAACATCTGAAATCATTTCGCGTAAGATTATTAACAACATTAACAAAAGTCACTTGTTGAAAAGCACAAGTAGCGGGTAAGTAACTATTACATCATGGCTGCATCTACTTGAATTGCAGCAATAGTAAGGTTCTTGGCAGCAGGATAATTTCCTTTGCTTTGACAGGGTTAGGTGACTAGACTGTGGAATTGGAAGGGAACTTTATTTTTAATCCACTCGCCCACAAGGAAACGTATAGTAACTAGCAGACGGATTGGAACACTCATTCCTTGCATCTCTACTGTACACTAGTCATTACCTCTTAATCATTCAACAAACTCGGA
>JAQIWH010002060.1:0-26848 GCA_034695005.1 Cryptops parisi
AATTGTCTGATTCAACAATGTCGAAGAGAAGACATGACTGATCGTAATATTAGGCCTTAATCTAATATCGCCTCAAAAATTCATATTACACCAGATGCGGGACAAGCTTCACCAACCTTACAAGAAGTTGCAATTTCGGTCTACGATCAAGAAACTTGCAAAGAAATGTATGGTGGTCAGATGAACATCACTGATGATATGATTTGTGCTGGAATTCGTGGTGCAGAAAAAGGAGTTTGTGGCGTAAGTATTTGTTTTACAATACAAGTTAAGTATAATAAAATAATGTATATGAACACAGTTTTTATTTTTCTCATTAATATAGGGTGATTCTGGTGGTCCATTAGTCTGCAAAGTTAACAACAAGTGGCACTTAGCTGGAGTAACTTCTTGGGGAAGCAATTGCGCACAAAATGGAGAGCCAAGTGTCTTTGCACGAGTCAGCTATTTCATGTCATGGATCGAAAAAACCATAGCTAATAATTAGCAATAAAAAATGTTATCCTAAAATATTGTAAACGTAGTTGACAAATAAAAAAAACAAACAGATCAAAATGTCTCACTGAATAGGATGGGTGACTTGCAGAAAAGCTGTTGTAGTAGGAGAGTGCAATTGTTCGTCACGTGCTTTGTTTTCATAATATGAATAAAATAAAATAAATAAAATAAAATAAAATAAAATAAATAAAAATTTGGATCTATCATGTTAATTTCCTGGCTATGACAAACATGGCTTACCTCAAACATTCTAACTAATACGTTATCAATTTCAGGTTATCATCTTTATTAGTTGGATTGTAACTCAAGAGAAGGGGAGTAGGGATTTATTTTGCGGATGAGCATTCCTGGAAAAATTCAGATAACTTAACCTGTACACAAGTAACAAGACATTTTCAATGTTCACACCTCCAAGTGTTTCTAAGTACTTAAAAGGGATTTTTAAATGTGCTTTGTAAGGCTTATTGTTGATTTTGTAGGTTTAGCGTTAAGTTGTATCTTAAACAAACAATAGTCGTCCTAGGGACAGGTGGTCGACCTCACTATTTGACCCACGAAATCCATTTGGCGTTGCCATAATGTCATGGATGGACTTCATGATGTCAAACGCGTTTTCAAGTTCTGTTCCCGCTTATTCCACGTGAATTAAATTTAGGGTTTGACACCACAGGGACAGGTTTTCTCGGGGTTCGCCAGTTTCCTTCTTTTAAAACCGCCTCTCAGCGAAACGACCTCGGCGAAGAAGGAGTGCTGAAACGCAGATTATTCCTTTTTCTCAGATGCAAAATAAACTCGCTGTCACGTGAGATGTCACGTGGCTGAAAAAGCTTTAGACATCGACAAATTATATAGATTGTTGGTAGATGCAATCTTGAAACCATTCTCTAGCAAAGCCTGTAACAATAAGTAATTGATGGAGTCAAGACAATCTAATAAAAAAGCCATGTGAGTTCCTCTGTCCTGTCAAAAATTACACGAAAAAAAAGCGCAGAAAGCTGAAACTTGGTAGGCAACTAGACGACACCCCAAAAAAGTGCACCAGCCCATTGGCGAGTGGCGACCCGAAATTTATTTATTTATTTATTTATTTATTTATTTTATTTAAAAAGGACAAAGTTCCACTAAAACTATGTACAACTATAAACAGTAAAACAACAGTATTACTCAACACAGAAAATCATTATATTCATAAACATTTTTCTTGTTTTTCTTTTTATATAAGGGTTATTAAAATGTTATCATAAATCATTACAATATTAATTACATTAATACAATATTAAAACACAATCGAATTATTACATCTCACACTACTAGCTACTTAGATTCACATGTTCATTTATCACCTTTGTAATAGTTCTTTTATAGTTTGTAGTATCATTCGGTGTCAGCCGAATGTCCGGTGTCATTCGGTAGTTAATAATAGTTCCTACTCTCCATCATCGTTTTTTTTAAACATATCAATTGGGAAAGGTTTTATAATTTATCTCATCGAGTGTCAATAAAATATAATTTAATCAACACCTCTCTCCAATTAGCTTGATTCCTAAAACACTTAAATGAACTTATCTATTCGGCTTCATCATGTGCTGGTCTTAAATTAGTTGTTGTGGTAGAAAACAAAATTCATAAAAATCGTTGGTGGAATTCAGATATAAAGGAAAATTTTAAAATACATTGCTTATAAAAATTGGTTAATCAATCCGAATTCGACTACGACATCTGAACACAAGCTTTCAAAACAGATTTATAAAAAAAAGTCTTCCACTGGCTAAACGTCAACAAGTTAAAAATTTTGCCTCTCCCACCCAATTGTGGCCTATAGTAAAACATTCCTCTCATTCATCTATAAAAAAGCTTGATCCAAGGAAACATAATGAATTCTTAGCTTGGTGCAGTAACCCTAATAATTTTACTACTTTACCTTTGTTCTGTACTTTGAGTGCTCATAACGAATCAACAATAACTTATCTTCAACTTGATAATGATTAATATGACAAAATCTCCTCAAAATGCTTTTGGTACTAAACCACAAAAATCTGCCTTATTTTTTTTAACTAACTCTTTATGAATTTACTTATTTAAACAAGTCTAAACGTAACGATATCCTTATTACTTCGATTGATCTATCCAAGGCGTACGACTCTATTTCTCGAAACGCAGTTTTATGTTCACTGTTACAGCTGGGTCTGTCCTTTCATTGTTTGGACCTCCTTTATGATTATTTGGTACTTCCTTGTTATAGCCAAGCCCAGTCTTATGTTGCTATTTGCTTGTACTTAATTATGGGTTTAATGTGCAGGTTAGATTAGGAAAACAATACAATATCATACGTTTAATACGTTTCTTTGTTTTTCTTAACCTAACCTGCACAATAAACCCATAATTAAGTAAGCGATCAGTCGCCATGCGACGGATCGCATAGTTTGCTAGGCCCTTTAACCCTTAACCAACTAAAACCAAAAACTATCATAATCTCAAATCATATTAATAGAGAAAACTAACACTTCACTATCATGGACGTGGTCTTAGATTCTGGACTCAAATTTCGCACTTATATCGATATACTTGATAAAAAAATTACAAACAAAAATTTCTTGTTAAGAGGTTGAAGGGTCTTCTTTCAACTAAGGAAAAAAATTATCTTTATCAAGGCAAAAATAATTCCTACTATCAATTATGTAATTTTGCTCTGGTCCGATACTTCATTTAGGATTAAAAGGTTATCAGTTACTTATAACATTATCATTGAAACGATTTTCGGGTTATCTTATTGTACTTCTACTTCGGCAAAGTTAAAACTTTTTAAATTAATGACCATACCACAATTAATTATTTTTTCTCGTATACATTATGCATTCAGTAGTTTAGCGCAATCATCTAGTATTATATAATACATATTATATTATACTAGATGATCGACCTGGCGTACCCCATACACCAGCTAGCGATCCCGTGGATTTCATTGTTCACCCTGATTGCTATAGTAAACCTGCGTGGATTTAAAAGGTGCTACCTTAGAGAATTATATATATAAAGAAAGATTGCATATTATATTGAATATTATGCTGCATATTACACTAACTCTAACAAATATTGCGAAGCAAATATTAGTTAAAATCAATGAATTGTTTATGAATTAAATCAATTGTTTCACGTTTTTGACGTGCATACAACTAGTTAGGTAACAAGCTTTTACGTAAGTTTTCAGTCACTAAGGGTTCACAATTAATGTAAAAGGTTTTTAAAACCTTTAGTGGCATATTCCACATCTTTGTTGGGTTAATGATTTCTGTTTTCCGGTGTACAATCCTATTTAAAATTTGAAATATGCCTTGGGGAGAAAATAAATTGTGACTTTTAGTTAAGCTAACTGGAATTGAGTTAAGTAATCTTTTTTTGTCATTTTTACATAATCCTTACATATGCATGAGGTTTGTATTGTTTTTGTCGTATTTGCTATGTTGCTCACGTAGCGCCTGTAGGCATTAATATCGGTTACTGACGTTAGACACGGTTGTACTTTGTTCGGTTTTCAAATTATATTTTTTGTGTGGGGAGTTCAGATGAATAAAAGTAGATTTCCATATACGTATTCCGACAGCATTACGAACTTTTCTTTTTTTATTATTTGAATTTTTTTCCTTCGAATTTTGGAGTTGTTTGGGTTGCAAAATACGAGCCCATTTATTCCGGAGTAATGTTATCAGACGGACAAAAAACGGAAATTGCAGCCTCACTTGTGGGCGTTATTCAGATGCGGCCATTTTAATAATAAATGACAAGCACGTATAGCCGTTCTTTGATCCGCACACACACACACACACAAACAAAAAACGTTATGAACAGTACCCTTTTGTCCCTATAGACTGCGAGTACTATATCTTTCACTGACAACCTAAAAACACTTCGAAAAACTCATTTGTTTAACAGCCCTTCCCATTGTTTTCTAAGAAAACGACAGGCCGAAGAAAATTAAGTTCCCGCTTCGGATTTCCATCAATTGTTTCCCATTATTCCCTAGAAGTTCATTTAGATACGATTATATACAACCATGACGGATACGTTCCGCTCGTTTTGTGTCGAAGATAAAGTCGAGTTGCAGGGTTAGTCGTTTCCGACGATAATGCTGTCCAACATTGAGAATAAAATGTAAATTAACGTCCGAAGTTGTGGCTGTGGTGCAAGGGGGATGCAAGAGAGGGAGAAACCTTTGGTGGATTTGGAAAGGGGAGGATCAATATTTGGGAAAAGAGATGCTTAGAAGGGAAATAAGGAAGGGTTTCTCCTCTTCGTCGTCGTCGTCGTCTTTTTCCTCCAAGTAAACGGCGTCCGTTGAGGATGCTCGTTCATCTGCTACGTGTGAACTCCCGGAGCAAGAAATTTCCCTATCAAACGTCGCTTTTTTGTCACTAAATAAACGAAGCAAGCCCCCTCGTTTTCGCCCAGTTGCAACCTGCGAATGGCTCGCAACGAGCATGAAGGATCCTGCTGAAAGGTTACGAATGTGCCAATTGTCGAGTTGTAAATTTTTCATGGACTAGGTGGTGCATGAAAAGGACAAGCTACTCGGTTGTGTGTTTTTTTTCCCTACTCCTTTTTTATATTTTATTCTTTTTTAGTTTTATATACGTCTTACAACTAGCACTGTAAAGGTTCTTCTTCTTCTGCTTTTACCATTCCTCTTTAAACCTCCGTGTTGTGAATATATGTAAGAAGCTTCTAAAACCACTGCCTGCATACTTTAATAGTAAAAATTAGAATAATGAATGATCTATGTAAAAAAGATGATGTCAGCGGTTTTTCGTTAATGATGTATTCATGACACGATTTCGCAAAAAAAATTTTTTTTCGTCATAACATTTTACAAAAAGAAATTCCACAGATCTATGTTTCGGTTTAAAAGGTACGATCATAAGAAACCCATATTTCTTTTTAAAGATAAATATAAAGGAAATATATTATTTGAGATATAGGCTTACTGGTATAATTGGTTTGATAAAAGTTAGTCTTTTATTTATTTATTTTTTTTTTTGCTTTAGGGGAAAAATGGTTTGTGAAGTTGAATAAATATTTCATTTAAAAGTTTGTCTTATTGAATTCATTACTAAAAGTTTTTAGAATACTTATTAAGCCTATATGTAGCTAAATTATGTATGCTTTATGTAATAATTTTAAATACAAGGTAAATTCTGCAATGTCGAATAATCACATCAAATTCAAAATGTTTAAACCGCGTACTGTTCATTTTATACAACTTTACAAATATATTATTTCTCAATATTACGGATAATGTAATTTATATTTTATATTGAAATTATCATTATTAATCGTTTTAAGCTGATAAACTTCTTGATAATTGGTAAACTAGAAATTCTCTGAATTTGATTTGTATTTATAAAGAAGTAATTTATGAGTACATTAAATACAGTACAGTATACACGCACACAGAATACATGTGAGTTTATATACAGTAAACCTATATACAGTATGTATTGTATACTTTATGTAGGTCTATTTAAGCTTATAACCATTGTATATGTAGACCTAGATACAGTATGTATATGACATAACATCACAGACCACACACATACTGTAGTGTACTATATAGCTGAGTACGTGTACGTGTATTAACTAAAATATACATATATTATATACGTTATCTATATTTTATACTGTGTATATAAAATGGTGCATTATTGTGATCTCCCAAAATGCGGATCAACTTTAAAGTTGTACAGGCTGTAGGGGGTGATGCAACCTCGAGTACAGTATAATAAATGATTACGCGAGTCAATTAGCTGTTGAATGATTGTCAAAGTTATAAATTTCAATCTTATGCACGTTTAATGAGCACTAACGTGGTCAACATTGTATGTAATTGAATAATCGGGGTAAACAAAGTAGTAGACGAGTTCAGTTTTAAGTTGCACCCTTGATAATGCAATTACATTTAATTAGTTTTCCACCCCTAACTAGCCAGTAAATGAACATTGTAGTAGGTTTTAACCTTTTAGTCAATATCACTAATAGGAACTACACTATAGTTAGAATGATGTTAACATCAGATGATTAGCATTATTCAGTTTATTGATCTTATCAGTAGTATAGTATTAAATGTTGTTAACAATAATAATAGCTAGACAGGTAAAGTTAAACCGTGAGATTGTTAATGTTTGTTGATCGAAGTTTGTTTCATTCACTAAAAAAGAGTTATCAAATTGGTATCAATATCTGTAGGTTTTTTTTTTAGATGGATAATTTGATTATAAGGGATGATATTGTGCGGTATACTTTTCTTACGGAAAAGAATGCAGGAAATGCGCTCTGTCATGTCAAATAATGTATTTGTGTTGACATTATTGCTGAGCAGACTTGACACGGCAACGGTGATAGATGATCTTGACACGAAATGTTCGGTTGTTGACATTTAACAGTTCTTCCTTACGCGCTTGTAGCAAAAGTTCAAACATCTAAGGTGTATGTTTTCCTAAAACATCGGTGGTTATTGAATTTTTCATTTCATCTAGTAATGCTTGTGTTTTGATAACATTTTTTAAACATCGTTGTTGAGTTAGTGTAAATAAACTTTTTTTTTTAAGTTAGTAACAATTTGTTAGTTTAAACATGAAATTCTTATCACGATGCAATTTTTGTATATTTCTCCTAACCGTTTTGTGAAGTGCAAAAATGAATTTTTAAAATGTATATTTTTTGTTACAGGGGGTGTTGTTGACTATGATAAGGAAAACTTCAACCGATAAGTCACGTGGTTGAGTGAATACAACGAAATACCATTTAAAAGGTAGGAAGCATTCGCATTATTATTTATAAATTATTTATAACTGACATGGAAAATAAACAGCGATTTTGAGCAATCTTATCCAAGATCATGAGGAAAAATTATAAATTTTGGAAAAATCTCAAACTTTTGAATGTTTCGAGAAAAAACCCTTTTTAATTTCTTAATTACGGTACATTTAATTTTTCATTTAAGTGTAATTTATGTGTACATACATAATAAGTGTTCGCGTGTCTTGTGATTTTGGTTATAATATGTCAACATAGATAAAGCGTGATTGAATTCCAGAATGTGTTTTGAAACACTAGAAATCTATTACAATACTGTGTAAATGTTGAACTAAATTTTTGTGAAAAGAATATTATCACACAGTACATGCACAATCACGATTAATTAGTATTGTTTAAAAATACGTGAAATATCAAAGATTGGTGTCGTAGATGTAGAATTATAGTTTTTACCATCTCCATCGATATCACCAATGTTTTTTCATGGTTTTGACTTTATAAAAAAACCCTAATTCTTTTGTCTACCGACTTAACATTCTCTTCCACCTCTCTTTTATATTGGGTTTATCTTAAGGGTGATTAAATGATAGCGGGTCTTGTTCTCATCCGCTTACCATTTTCTTAAGCCTATACAAATTGAAGTTCCAGGTGGGAGGGTTATTCCCTTAAAAAAAAGTACAACAAAAAAAAAAGAACATCGTACAAGCGTGACTAGAGAGTCTATGAGATTTTGGTCAACCAGATGGCAATCGCAGGTGCTGCCACGGCAAGTAGTAGTAATAGTAGTGAACGTTGAACTAGAACAAAACTCACCTGCTCCTTGCATCAAGGCCACCAGCATCCCGAACACAGGGATGAGTATTGGAAGGTCGGCGCAAAGGCGCATCCTGGAGTCGACAGGCTACACGAGTAATTTCCACCTGCTACTACTGGCCACCTCTGTAATTCCCATTGGAGAGAGTGTGTAGGAGGCTAGTTTTGGGGGGCACCCCGTGCTCGCTGCCGCACGTGTCTTCGCCCTGTCGCCAAAGAGCGCGGGCTCTCACTGCCCGGCAACCGACACTGGCAACTCGGTCACCACTCACAACACACCACCGCCACCCAACGACTCGGGATGAAACTCCATTTCTGCTGCTCCGCCATTGGCGCTCGGCAAACTCTGCCCTTAAAGAGTAGTAGTGAAAGGCTTTTAGCTCGCTCATTTGCCTCGACAAATGGAAAACAATCGCGAGCCTGATGAATTAATGATGATAAGGAGGACAGTGCCAAGTTAGCGACAGCGTGGATTTTTGAGAGGAGGATGCAAAATACCTTGTCTTTTCTTTTTCGTGAAAGAATGATAGATTGGACGACGAGCGTTTTGGTCTTTAAGAGAAAAACACGCTTCCAGGTTAAAGCAACAACGTTTTCTAAGGTTGTTGTTTGGTTGTCGATTTTTTTTCTCATTTGTTTTTTAACTTGTATTGTTTTCATACGAGGCACGTTCCTAAAGTAATTAAGGAATTACATTTTGTTAGCGTAGAGGTTGTCGAATTTCTCTTGTGTTTTTTTATTTTTTAGTTTGGTTTACCTGTAAAGAACTTTAGATAAAAAGGAATATGCTAAGAAAATTCGTTCACCGAGAAGGAATTCGATGAGAGAAAAACGGTGTATGTGGGTAATACAGAACGATATAATGATTTCAACGACGAGGGTTTTGTAATTTTTAAGAGTTTTCGTTATCTTTAGCTGGTGGAGATTTTCAGTTTTGGAAAACTTTGTGAATATAATATTTGGGTCTAAAGTTCAGGATTACAACGAGTCCTTTATTTATGCAATATTTACGCACAAATCATACATAAATTGAAAATCGCATATCGTCAGCTTAGAGTGTAAACATGCTAAGTCAATTTAGCGACGTTTTCAGGAGAAGCTTAAAAGTAAATAAATAAACAATAATTAAATAGGGAAACAAGTTTTTCATCACATATTTACATTATGTTAAAAGTGAAATTGAGTTGATCTGGTTTTCTTAGTCGACTTATCTTCACCGTTCGAATGATATGTTAATCTTGAAATGAGCCAAAATGGAATCAGCAGGTTTACACTCTGAGCCGACGATGTATCAAAATTTCCATGAAATAGAAAAGTTAGTTCATAGTTTCACAGTGATATTAGCATTCTGCGACAGATTATGGCGTATACATTGTGACAGATAAAGCAGGTTCAGGAGTGTTTATTCACTTTTCCACCACCTCACAGAAGATTATAAAAGGTTTATGAGCCTTACAAAACTTCATTTTCATTTTTTAAATAACGAACTTTTTTTCTGTATATAACGGGAATTTGATAACATTTCTTACGTCAGATGATATAGTACAGGAGCATCTACGGAAGTAATATGAAATTTCCAATTTTAATCAACTTTAAGAAGGTTTTCCATAAGGCTCGATGCTTTTATAATAACTACGACTTGGTTTTGGAGTTTGATATTATTTTTTTATAAGTGACATTTTTTGAATCCAACTTAGGATTAGTGTGTGTGTGTGTGTGAAAAGAGAAGCTGTTTGAGAATCGGATGCATTAACGTAATTGACGCTTATATGACAACTGACACAGACCGTTTTTAATGATGTTAGATTCAGTTGTTTGATACTGCGTTGCCATCAAACAGATCAATAACACAGATGAAACTTTAGGCTTTACTTCTCTGGCGACGAATTTTTACTTCCGTGAATATTTTAGCGTTTTACGTTTACACTGCAGATGATACTCAACGAATAGATGAGGAAAACTATGAATATAAAAGCGGAAATTAAACTGCAATATGGCGTAACATCCATTTGCGTTAAAGTTGCGAATATAAACATGCGTTGGGGGGATATAAACATTTAAAATATTTGCACCGAACGCTAATTGGTTAGTCATCTGTTGACACAAATAACCAGTTTGTTTTTTGTACTAACTAAATCACATCTACAGGTTGTTTTTAAAAACAAGTAACCCAAATTTTGCACCGGGGATGTGTTTCAAATTTTCGCGTTAAACGAGGATACCATTTTTTTTTCATATTTGAAGAGAATTTAAACCATTTTTTTTATAATTATTTTGTTTGCGAATATTATTTATTTTAAGATTTAAAATCTGTTAGAATGTTAAGAATAATTACTTACGTACTTCACTGTACTGTCCTGTTCATATTGCAGATTTTTAATTTTCAAAAAATATGTCTTTGCACATGTGTATTGATTTTTCTTCGTACAAATCCAAGTTCATCTATAATTTTCAATACTTCAGAACAGATTAGAGAACTCGTACATGAAAGATTATTAATGTATTTAAAGAAACGAGTTAAAAACCGTGTAAAACCAAATCCAGGGAAATTGGGAGTGCGCAAATCGATCTGTATTTGTGATCGATAAAGAATATTTAAAATATATACTGTAAAATATAACGATTAGATCTTATTTATAAAATGTTGAAAGTAATATTGTGTATTATCAATTATTTTCTACTTCAATAACAAGAGATGTAATGGTCTTTTGTTTTATCGGCTTTATGGGTGGATTCTGAGTATTGCGGAAAGCCAAATCCAATTGCTAAGTTACTTTAGGGCATTGCTGGAAAGCATTAGCAAAATTCGTTTAACTAGCAAATAATTTTTTTAACTAGTACATTAAAAATGCTTTTTAATCATATTTTTATTTAGCCTACTATATGAAACACACTATATGCAGATGTAGTGTGTCAATAATAAAAAAAAAAATCAATTTTTGATTTCTGCATGTTTCGATTTATGCGAATTCGATTTATGAGAATTAAAACTTACGCAATCTTCTGAGTAATTTCGATATTCAATTTATGCGTATTTTGAGTAATTACATTTTTTGATTGCTGCATGTTTCGATTTATTTATTTATATTTGAGATTTATTTATATTATACTTATGTGGGTTTTGATTTATGCGGTTCTTGTTTTATGCGTTTTTTGATACATTGGACTATACAGTATGTTCTCATTAACAACTGCATATTGCAGCTCACTCACACCTGAACTGATATAAAGAGTATGAAAATCAATGTTATATTACTAAATTAAATTAAAAATGATTTAATAAAACTAATAATTTAAAAATATAATGAATTAATTATTAAATTTAAAAAATCAATCAGATGGAAAAAATAATTAATTTAAAATTAGTGCGGAAATTGATTTAAACTAATGCAAAAAAAAATAATAATTTGAAAAAGTTTTATAAGATTAACACATTTTTAATACTTCATACAATACAAAACGAGTAAACATGAGTCTCTGGTATTCTCCATCATTGGTCTGTTTTGGTTTTTCACACTTTTTTTGCAGTAAAGTAATTTTGATGTCTTCCAAATAATTCTTTTCAGTCTTTAACATTCACAAAAATCTTTTATATTTAAATTTATTTAATTTTATCTACTGGTATTTTATCCCACTTTTAACATTTATTTTATCACAATTTTTTATTTAATAAGGAAAACATGAAATATATAATTTTTTGAGACTATTTTAATCGATTTTTTTTAAAGGGCTCATGTAAAATTTTAGGTTTTATAGCGTTTCTGAATCTACATTAGTAAGGCTTACCGTGATAAGAACTTAAATTACATCATTTATACGCCAGCTACAGAGAAACAAAAACATCGTTTTTTGTTAAAAGGACCTAAGTCCACGAACTTGAGCACTTATCATCTCCATCTACTGCGCTTTGCTACATTGCTCGCGAAATTATAATGTGTCAACATGTAACCCATGTTAAAGCAATGTTTTTTAAAGGACTCAAGTGCAACAACTTTGGTCGTTAAAACTAGTTAAGAGTTGCTTTTGTTTTATTTTTTATGTAGTTGCAGTATCACCAAGAATGTTGATAATAAGGTCGTTTTATGAAAGTTAAGTGTTTTCCAGTTTTAGTTGTGTGAGATGGAGTGTTCGTGTTTTTTTGCAAATTTGCCTCACAGGACATAAGCCCGTTTAAAAAAACTACTCAAAATGTTGAATATCATCATTGAAAATTTAAAGGCAGCCACAATTTGGCAATTTCGATGTGGTAAGTTGAGCAATTTGTGAACCACCATGACGTCAACTTCTTGCCTAGCCGATGAACACTGCTAGAAGCTAACGTCATTGTTGTTCTCGAATTGCTAAACTTGCCACACTAAATATTGCGTTTGATAGTCCTTAAGAAAATATAAAGAAAACACCGCGACACATATTTGTTAAGTTTATGTTTTGTGACTTAAGTTATTTGACATTAGAATATCATTCAATTAATTCAATAATTATAACCTTTATTAGCTTTACTTGTGAGTTAGTGAATGAGTTATTTATTTATTTATTTATTTATTTATTGTATCACTTCTCTTAGAGGCAAAGTTCTATACAACCTCTTGTTCATAAAGGTGTATACAAAATGTGTTTAAAAACACAAATAATGTGTTTTTAAAATGACAGCAATAGTTAATCTTACATTCATTCTTTTTACATACAAATGAAATTTTTTGCATATACAATTGCAAAGTATTGCAGATCTGTATGGTGTTCAGTGGAAATCTTTTGTGCCATCACGCAGGATATAATGTGTCTGGGACAAATTTGTATTTTTGTGTTTCTCGAGCATTATCGGGTGTGCTAATCCAATCGTGGATAAAGTACAACGGATCCTTGGCATTATTTTGAATACTATTGAGCTCTAACATTTCATAAAAAACGATAATTTGTTTTGCATTTAAAAGTTTTTTGATTTGAAGAAACTTGTCATTGAGTGATATTTCGACAGATTGTAAAGCGTCCTAACAATCCTGTTGTATGCTATCTGAATCCTTTGATCCGAAATTTACTAGTGTCGTCTTAAATGATAATCTCATAGCTAAGCATGGCGTTTAATTTCGTTTTGAGGTACATGATGTTATTTTCGCGTATGGAAAGTTTTTACAACGCTTTGCGACATAGACTCGGGAATTAATTTGTTTTATGAGTTTTTGAGTATGCGTGGCAAACGTCATATTATTGTTAAACCAGACTCTCAGGATCTTGATGGAGCTTGACTCTGGCGGAAAAGGGTTTGACAGTGTAATACTGTTTGTTTTTAACTGGTTTAGTTGCATGTTGTGTTTGTTTACACCAATCGCTGATCTTATCAAGATTTGTTTCTATGCGCAGCTTTGTAATGTGGTGCTCGTACTTTGGATAAACATAGATGATAATATTATCATCCATGTAGTTCCATAGCTTACCATTTAGATCCTTATTGATGGATAGAATTTGCAACAAGGAAGTACAAAAGCGGCCCATTAATTGAGCCCTGCACTACGTCGTTGTTTGAAGGAGTTTTAATTTTTTTGTAATGTTTAATCATAAAATATCGATCCATTAGGTAATTTGTGAGAAGGTTTCTACATACAAAAACAAGACGACTTGATGGATTTTGATGAATAAGGTGTTCATAGATTCGTTTCAGTCTATCGAGTGACATTAGCTATATGGCGTCAATGAAACCAATATGTTGGACATTATGTCATCATTTTTCAAACCCTCCTGCAGGCTAAATGACTCGATGTATTTTGATGAATGAGGTGTCAATGAATCCGTCTTAGTCTCATGAGTGTTACTGCCTATATGCTGTTAATTAAAAAAACTAATTTTGCGGACGCTATATGGCGCTATATAAAGAGCAAACAATCGAAAGTAAACAAGTACATATTAAAAATGTGTACTTGTACGCTATATAGCACTATTTATTTATTTATTTATTTATTTATTTCAATTTTACATCCCATTAGGATAAATATCAGAGTACAAATAAACAAAATAATAAAGATAATTGACAGAACAAAATATGTCGATACAGTTTCTTTTTAAAATGATAACAATCATAAACACAATTTCTATGTGTGCAAACAAATGGAGGTTTACGAAAATACGATGGAAGATGATTCCATCCTTGAAAACAAGAATAAGGAAAGCGGTGAAAACTTTGAGGTGAAAGAGACACAGGAACAGACAAAGTATATCTGTATTCCTCCCTAAGATTAGGTAAAGAGCAAACAATTAAAGCAAACAAGGTAACTATATAAAGAGCAAACAATTGAAAGTAAACAAGTACACATTAAAAATGTCAAAAAGCATTTTTAATGTGTACTTATTTTTAATCAAATGATGTTATGAAAAATCTGAAATCATAAAATATTAAACAAAACCTGGTAGCAATAACTAATTTAACTATCACAGACATCACTATCACATAACAAACAAACAAGATTTTAAGAAAAACTTATTTTTTCTTTCAAAATTATAACTTTATTAATTGGTGTTATAGAAGCCCATTCAAGCGAAATGATAACGTATATTAGAATATTTTTTTTTTATCTTGCAGTTTATTTAGCTCGAGCTTACTCTGTTTAGACGAGATTACAGTGGAATAACGAATGAAAAAATACGTTAATGAAGAAAAAAAGGGTACCTTTTTTTTATATTTTATTTTTCACTTATCTGGAATGAGAGTAAGCTGAAGAAGAAAAAAAAAGTGTGAAATTCATAATGACTTTATTGAGCATTCGACGACGCAACAGACTGTGCCTCTTCTTTCGTGAGTCGGAGCCTATTGATTAATCATCAGTCACTGACGTGATTTCCCAGTTTACCTAATTGCTACGAGACAAAGAAGAAGTAGGTTTTCGAAATCCTTTAGTTTTCTTTTGTAATTTGGAAAGCATTTTCTGTCACTCGATAATTAGCCAGAAAGAAACTGTTGTTCCATTAGCATAATGGAGCGCGAACAAGCGAACTTGAAATGCACATAAAGCCCAAGTCGTTTAAACTCGTTTCACAAAAGTGTATTTACCGGTGTATTTTTCAAAACTCTCATCATTTAGTGCGGTCTACTCGTTTCTCTTTTATTTAGAAAAAGTTTCATTGTTCTAGCAATAGAAATCGCCATTGTAGACGATTACGATTTGAAGCCATGACATTGCTTCGGGCTAAATATCAAATGACAGAAGCGAGTTACAGCTGAAATAACATTACATGGCATTTCTTGGAGCTAAAATTTGTTCCCCCCCTTTTTTTTTATCAGTTCTGAAGAAATTGGAATTTTTTTTCACTTATCAAGTTTCATCAAGATAAATGAAAAAATAACAGGAAATGAAAGAAAATGTTTAATATATATATTTTTTTTTCTGTAAGGCATGAATTATTAAAGACAATGTTTATTGAGTAAAGAAACTCTATTTCTCAATCTCCAACACAGAAGCACTCGAGGTTATATACTGAATAATAAGGTTATGACACTACGACAAACGTGATGCATTTTAACTACTTGAAACGTAGGTTAGACGTGGAGGTGTATGATTAAATTATAAGGTTTCAACTACCAGGGTGTTTTAACTTTATAAATATAGTACTGAAGATTTTTCATTTATGAGATGTGTATCGTGTCCTTTAAATATCATTTAAGTCGAAAATTATTTCATAAAGTGATAAAACTTTATCATTCAGCACCGTCATGAAAAATCACAAATAACACATTTTCTTGAGTGTAATGAGCATTGGGGTGACTTTTTCTCGCAAATTATTCATATTGATTGATCTTGATTTATGCAACGGTTATGTTCTGTGAAAATCTCGCATAAATGGAAATCGCAAAAGTTGACAAATGTAGGAACGTTGTCACTTGTACATCTTCATCAAACTTGTGTAATAGCTACACTTTTTCGTATATGACGAACATCTGAGAAGATTTTCCTCACAAATCACATATTGCGAATTCGTATAAATAGTACGAGTTCTTATAAGTAAAAAACAAGTATATTAAAAATGGTTTTTAAGCATACTTTTTTATATAGCTTACTGTCATATACAGATATGCTGTATGTACATACAGTACATAATGCAAAAAATCCATTTTCGATTTCTGCATGTTTTGGTTGATGCGAAATTCGATTTATGTGAATTAAAAGCTATGCAATATCTGAGTAATTACGATATCAAATTTATGCATATTTTAAGTAATTCTATTTTTGATTACTGCGAATTTCGATTTATGCGAAATTAAATTTATGCTAAATTAAATTTATGCGATCGTTGAGTAATCCGATATTTGATTTATGCGAGTTTTGAGTAATTCCATTTTTGATTTGTGCAATTTTTGATTCATCTATAACACGACTAAAAATATGCGACTTTTTTCACATTGGACTTATGCGGTTTTTGATTTATACGAGGGACTTATGCGGTTCTCGTTTCATGTATTTTTGGTACATTGATTAGATTATACAGTACGGTATATTCTCATAAACGGCTGTGGGTGGCAGCATAGTTCAATTCTCTGTTCATTGGCAAACTCACTGATAAGTGAAGCTAATATAAAGAGTTTAAAAATGTCAACACTGAATACAGGAAGTTTTCAATTTATGCGAATTTGCTAGTATGTTACAAAAGTTATGTGTGAAAATTGAGATATTATACGATCGTGACTTTCAGTTACCACTTCGTGAGAATTTTGCATAAATCATAAATCAGTGACTTCCTGTACATTGATTTTCGGAGCAAGTTCGGAGATGTACCACAAAACCAGTTCAATGTTTTCGTTCTGCTATTTTAAATGTGATTTTCTGTTGTTTAGAAACTGTTATGGTTTTCTATCAACTGAGCATGGTTTTTGGTGAGCTTAACATTTGGTGCTTGTTTTTCATTTTGAGCTCATTGATCTTGGAGGTTGTGAAGAGATCCCCCCTTTCCTTTGTCGAATCCCCACGTCTAGCAGAGCGCGTCGAGCGTTTCTGACATAGCTTGATTAGAGAAACAGAATCTGGTCGACACGAATTTTTCTTCCTCTTTTTTTTAATGTCATTTATTCGATAGGGAAAGCAGATGGAACGATGGGAGGGGAAACAACTGCACAAAACTAGGACGAAGCCATTGGCAACTAAATATTCCTCTTTCCCCCATCTCTTTTTCTCTTCACCCCTCTCTGAGTTGTTTTTTATTTCATTTTTATATTCGTCTCATTTTTTCGCATTTTTTCCCACGAGTTCCCTTTGCCGCAGAAAATGAAATTGTTTGCATCAAAGTTGTCATGAGCGCAAAACAGTTATAGAGCAACGAGAGGATTTGTCAATTCCATTTTTAAAAACAGTTTTCACCAAGTCTCCCACTTGATTGATTGAAAGTTCAGTTGTTACCCTACGTCTGTTATGAATTTATGTTTCTATCTTACTCCAATTAATATTTTTTGTTTTATTTTATTTTCATGGTAATTCGTCCCTTAAGGACACGAAATGAGCTACGTAGAGTGAAATTACAATTTGACAAAGGGTACACAAAGTATAACATAATGTTAACATAAAGTATAACATACTTCCTAATAAATTACAACAAATGAGAAGAGAATAAAACATATTGATTTTATATTCGTCAGATTCAGTATTCGTCAGTTTTTCTGGAACGGATTAATGACGAATATAGGCGTTTCACTGTATAATATTTTGCATGCTATATGATCTTAATAGAACGGAGCAGCAAGATTTGACTAGTATAGAGTGGTCTCAAAATTGATTTTCTAGCTATATTTATATGCATTTGGTAATGGGGGTCCCGCATTTGTGTCAGCAAAGTCTCATCTTACTTTTCTAAAGTCTGATTGCACGAAAACACAATGTTTATGAACGATATCTAAACACCATTTTTTGTTTCATCTGATAGAAGTTTCATCAGATTAGGTTAACGTATAAAGGATTTATTTATTAAACACACGAATAGATAATATACCAAATGATACTTTCATGTGGTGGAATTTATTATTTTTTATCGAAAATTGTCTATTCCATGTACTGTATAGCTCTACCATAATTTGTATTGTAGTTATTGTTTTCTGTTTTACATTAGTTCAGTGCTGTGATACACGATTAGTTTTCTATATCGTATGTGCTCTATCATACTGTATGTGCTCTATATTGAACCTATAGATATATACGTAAATTAAAATTGTAAACGAAGTGGTTTGAGATAAAAGTTTTTGATTCTAAAATAGAAAACACTTTGAATTTATACTACGTGGACACTTTGAGCTAAGCTCTTTTTTTCGAAACGTAATTCGTTGAATAGCGTCCTTGAAGTCAAGAGGAAAAAGATTTGTCCAAGTTGTATCTTTTAAATCTAACGATCGATTTTTATACGAAGAATTTTTTAATTATGTTCATTGTTTTCTTTTATTTTTCTAAGAATTTCAAGTATCGGTAAACCACAATACCAGTCGTGAGTACACCACTCAGGTATTATTATCTTTCGTTATAAGTGGGTTTGGCGCATACGTGATTTGAAATTTTTGTTTTGGGTTGTTTTGGCATAAACTATATTTTAATTTTTAAAAAAATATATTTAAATAAATAATAAACAATACTATTTGAAGTTTGTATTGCTTACGCCAGTTATACTAGTTTAAAAGATTGGGTTGCACAATGCACGCCCAATACCCATCACGTGGTGGAATTTTCACATGAAAATAGCAATAGTCCTACGGTCTAATTATTGCTAAAATGAATAATTAGAATTAATATCACTTCGACATACTGTAGCTAAGTTTTTACTAGTTAACTGTAACTTCAATGAGTGCAATTTTTGGGTCGTCCGTTATGACAATACCATCTGGTCGATACATACTGTAATAGTGAAGATTCCTATATTCTAAAACACATTTTATTTACTGAATATGTCTAAACGTTTACAGAATACGACAAATGAATATGTGAACAGAGCAAGGAAATGTATAACGTATCCCATTCAGTCATTATTATTTTTTCCGTAGGCTTTAATTAGACTTAGTTTTGCTAACTACGGTGTTTTTCGCACTAATTACACCCAACTTTAGTTTTGCTGCTCAAATGAAGCTGCCAAAATTCTCATCCTCTTCACGACTTTAAATCCGTGGTTCAATGTACGTGGATTATTTGATGTTGCTACGGTAACCATAGAAAGGTTGACTATAAGGTTAACTGGAAAATGACCTTCTCTTTGTACTGTTTGGAAGAACCTTATACTGTACGCACTTTGTGATTTACTGAACCAACATGGAACGTTTTTTTATGCACACTATAGACTTCTCTTTAATTAACTTTATTTTTTTTTTCTATTTCGCTAAGAATTCTGAATAGGGGGCTAATTAACTAGTGGGTCGTGAGCAATCAAAATACTTTTTTTTTCTTAATATTTTTCACTGTACTGTGATAAATTAGGAGAAAGAGGTATATTAGATTTTTGGTTCCAAATGTATTCATGACTTTATAAACTTATTATACATAGTTAACTTAGTTTGCGTAAGTACGACATTAATGATTACGAGTCAAATTTTTCTTTTGCAGTTAAATACTTCTGCCTTTTTAATGTCTTTGTGTACATTTCACCGCAACGAGACCCGAAGGGGGTTAAATTTGACTCAACATCATTAAATTTGGATAAGACAGCTTAAACTTTATTAATCACATCACACAGCTTCGTTTGAAAGTAAACTTAGTAGTTTTGTCATAAGGGGATATTACAACGTGAGAATAATCAAAAGAATGGCTCGTCTCGGACGTAATTTGTTTTTGTAAATTTTGTTATATGGTTTAGTTTTGAGAAGTTGTTTTCATTAATCATCTCATAATAAGATAATTTGACACAAGATTAGATGGGTTGAGGTAATTAGCTTAATGTTAACTTAATATTCCAAAATTGAACGTTTATTCTCGTGAGCTGTATAAGCATATTACATTTGACTAAATTATATTTGCAATTTATACAACCCCTGGACAAAAGTATGAAATATATTCCAACATGTCTCAACATTTGACTTTAATTTTACTCTGCAGAAGTGTATTTCTTTGTGCAATACAAATATATTAGTGAGAGGACATTACAAGGGAACGAAAAAATACAATTGGCACTGAAAAATATTAATTCAAACAGAAATTTTGACCACATTTGCAAAACCGTTTTGGGACAAAATTATGAAACAAATAGAACAACTCATGGAAGAAAAGTATGGAATAAGTAACCCTTAATATGTTTCGACTCTCCTTTTGATCTAAGTACACTTGAAATCCTGTTGGGCAATTACCCTTTCATACTCTTTAGAATCAATTGTTTATATTCAACTCTTGTGAATGGCGATCTATAACTCTTTAGTTGTTTTAGTCTTTGCAACCAATATCTTCACTGTACATCAAATATTTTCAATTAGATTTAAATCCTGACAATTGGCAGGCCATTCTAGATAAGTTATCCGCTTTTTATCATAATAATTTTATCATTAATTATTAGTCAGAACGATTTGCTTGGCTCCATGACACGACGCATCATCATCTCCAAAGTGACCATCAGCTGTTTTCATGACCAATGTGTCTAACATATCCAAGTACGCATCTGCATTTATCATTTCTTTTATTACCGTGATCTCACCAATTCCGTTACTGGTTATGCAACCCTAGATCATGAGATTTTTCGGAATTTTAGTGCTTTTACGACGACAGTCTTGCTGAAATTTTTCGCGTTTCTGGGCGATACAAAAAATGTCCACTATTATCACTATAACCAATGCAAATTCTTGATTCATCTGTGAACATCACATGTTACCAATCTGTTATAAACGAGTTCTTGTGAGCTTTTTTTCATTTAAACTGCTCCTGCGTCAGTTTAACTGTCATAAAAAGGTTTAGTCCAGGCTTTACACGATCTGAAAAAATATTCTGCCTACCTGAGTGTGAGCAGTCGTGTCAGGAACATTTACACCATTCAGAGTGTATCTTCACTGTATGTTCAGTGTATCTTCATCAGAGTGTTCTTCCATTCAGAATGTATCTATTTAGACAGTGAAAATCATAACTTTTTTAAATAACTTTTTGAGAACAATGAACTGTAGCAGCAATTATTCGTTGCATTGTTTTATTCTAACACATGTTCTTTTTAAATTATAAAATAGCTAGGCTTCGCTCCTTTGTTGTAGTCATAATGAGCTTAAAAATAGGTTGGTTTTGTCCACTTTGTTTACAATTATTCAATATTTTTGTCCCACGAGTTGTTTTATTTCATACTTTTGTTTAGGGGTTTATTTTACTTTTAACGCCAATATAGTGATAGCGTAATTAATTTTCTACCAACAGAAAAATCCATATTTTGCACGGTGTATTTTCTGCATCAATGAGTGTTCACTAGTTAACTTAGTGGTAATACTCGCTGCCGTCTTCGTATCTCTTATAACTTTTAAACTAATGGACTTGATTCATTAAAATTTGACTCGGTAATACTTTGGTGTATGAAAAGCATGATGATTTCACAACAAGGTAGTCGTCATTAGCATCAAGGCAAGCTCTATCACGGCGCTGCATTATTAGTTCCATCTTATCGTCGCATTAATAGCCACCAAGGTCTCCTGACTTTACTCCACCAAATTTTTTATATTTCTTTCGTCAGGAAGAATGAAGTGATGCTGGCACGGTTGCAGATAGGACAAACACAATTCTCCCATGCGTTTCTTTTTCGTAGGGACTTTTCACCTTGGTGCCCTACATGTAATACCCAAGTGTCGGTCCATCATGTCCTGGTAGATTGTCCACTTTACGAACCTCTTTGCAGAAGGTGCCTTTTGCCTTTCACGCTTCCGGAAGTGCTGGGAAACCATGTTCGTAGGTTCTTAAGGCTGTCGGGTCATGACTAACTTATCTAATATGCTGTTTAGGTTATATGTTTCTGTAGGCGTCATATGACAAGCTTTTGGGCAGTTCATGCGCCTCTCAAAATCAAATACCTATCTTCTTCATAAGGGGCATGCTGAAATGGGAAGCATATCGCAACTAGTCACAGACTATTATGACTGCAAAAAAACATTCCACGGCGGGAACTTGAAGTTTTTTCTTCTTGTTTTTCAATTTGTTCGAGAATTTCTTTTGTAGCATGGAGAGGCGGGTGTACGCATGTATTGATGCTAATGACAACCACTTTTAAAACTTGCTGTAAGATTATCATGCTTTTCATACACCAAGGTATTTTTGTGTCACTAAATATTAGTTTAAAATTTATAAGGAAAATGCGGGGGACGACAGCAAATGAAACACCCTGTAGAATCGTCAATCGTCTTACGGTAGGCCTACGTATATCTGTGATCTATAAATTCACAATTTTATCCGTTCTTTTTATTAAGTTAAAATAAATTAATAAAATATAAACATAGCTCGAGAGTAAACCATTTAACAATGCACCATTGCAAATTTATTATACGCTGTGTTATACTGGAAAGCCTGAAAAAAATTGCAAAGTAATTCGTTGTCTGTAATTTAAATAGTATAAACATAGACGTATGACATTACCGAGCATTTACGATAGTGCTTATTCACGATGCGACAATTATGATGATTTTTCCTTATTCGCGATCTGTTGGCTTTCCATATTCGCGAGTTTCTTATCTCACTTCTTTGTTAAATTAATAAAAATATGAACAAAAATCATAACTCCCCAAGGCGAGTGGAAACAATAAATTAATTCTTACCAGCCTTACTTTTATGCAATTGATGGTAATTCTACTACCACAATTTAATTACTCTGTCAATAATTTATACTACTTGTAATAGGTAACCTTCATCATCATCATCATATATTAATAATAATCATATATTATTTTTATTTTATTTATTAAAAAATTAATTATAAAGATTAGTCACGAAAAACGATTACTAATTAATTGATCAATTGAGGTCTTGTATATAATTGTTTTTTTAATTAATCGTAATCGATTGCCAATTAGTTTATTTTTCGGATGCATTTGCTAGGTTAATCAAAATGTTCCTTAATGTATAACAGTTTTATTTTTTATTCAAACCACCATTTTTTTTAAATGAACTTTTTCTATTCTAGCACCAGTACGCTGCGGTGTTATCTTTAATCGCAGAAGACACATTGCTTGCAGTTCGTGTACTAAAACGTTAAGATCTTTAAATCCGAAATAAGTTTCAAGTCCATTCTTTAGCGACTCTCATTAAGTTAGGCTTCTTTTATCTCGTCGCCTAGTTTCTTCTTCTTATTTTCTTAGTTTCACGATGAGAAGTCAGTTTCGTTTTCCGTAATCCTCTTATTTCGCAGTCTTGAATATTCAGAAAAACCACAGTGATCTTTCGAGAGTTACATAGCCTTCTGTATAGCCTTTTCGGATTCAAGATGCCACATCCCCCGGATCAAATAGCTCTCGTAGGAATACATAGGTCGCCGTTGTAAGCGATGAAATTGGTAGCCTACCCTAATGACGCTGTCCTAGTGCACGAAATGAGACTAAAAGTTTCTCATTCTAGTTGAGTAATTTCCGGCAAACGGTGTGAATTGGGTACTATGAACGTTGCTTGCCAGTGAAGTTGATTGTGTGAGCAGTCAATTGCAATAGAGAATCCAAGTAAAGGGGATATAGTATTTATACCTGTATTCTTTGTAGACTACTCATTATATTCACAGTTTTCTATATTCAGGACAAAAATAATATTTCCATATTAGGAATTTCTTTCACTGTCTTTTTTCTTCTTTTATGTGCGATTTGATTTTGAAGTTACAGAATAGCCACAATTCGTGCGATTTTGCAAATATACATCGAAAAGAACACTAAAGAGTTCAGTTAAACGCGAAAAGCATTTAGTTGACGATTTTTTGCGTGATACTTTAACACTAAAGTTTTTCAGCTTCATGAAAATTTTGATGTGTGAGATTTTCACCACACACAACGAAAGGAAGGTAATCTTACAAGTAATGAAAGGGTTAACTGGTACTTTTTAACGGAATGCAAAATATACAGAATAGCAAGTGTTCATTTTTGAGATAAATTATTTGAGGCTTATATTAAGTTTATTGTTGAAGTAATCATAAAATCACATTATAAAGGATGCAAGACTTATACATTTTGATATGGTAATTTTGTAACTGTAATGGTATCCCATATGGGTAGTTTTCAGAGTACTCACGAGTGGCGCTAGTAGTCACTAGCACCACAGGCATTGTTGTTGATGTTGTTTTTAACTAACTTAAACTTATGTTTATGGGTGTAAATACCAGTTTGGGTTAGTTAAAAATACAACACTTAATAATTTATCATCAATCATAAAATCAATACTTTTTTGTATGATTTCTCTATCTGAAGTGGAGCCTATTTCCAAGTGCTACGATCGGTTTCACCGTTAACAGAAAAGCACGGCACTAGTACCCTGATATGTACTGCTTAGAAATATTGAGAAAATCGATGTTTTAATAATCACAAAACTTGTTTGCATTCAAACGACCCGCCCTTCAGTGTGCCGTTTAATGACTATTGTTGGTAAAGAAGATAATTTTTGTATGCCTTTTTTTGATCTCATAAAAACATAGAATCTGTAGAAAAACGCAAGATTGACTTTAATCTTCTCTTTTTGCAAACATTGGCTTACATTTATTACTTGTTTACTTAACCCTTTATAAAATGGATGATTTCAAGTATAGGCTTCCTTGTATTGATAATTGATAATAAACCCAACGATTAAGCAAGTTAATATTTGTTTGTTTTTTATTTCACAAGCAATAAAATTAAAAATACAGTATTACTTACATTCTCTACAATATGCTAGATCCACTGAAAATGATGATCATTGGTGGGTTCTTTTTATATGTCGAAAGAATTTGTGGTGTAGAGGCTACTGGAGGCAATTTTCTTTATTCCGCCTGCTTTTTATATGCTACGAGAGAATTGATTGATTAGAAAATGCACTTTTTGCAATTAGTGGTGTAACTTCAGTGAATGTGGAGATTAATTAGAGTTGACTCGGGGAAGTACGAGAAGGCTTTCAGAATAATTGCATAGTTGCCATTTTTATCTTTCATTTAGATTTTTATACAGTTAGTTTTTTCTTTATTTTATATGCTTGGTTGTACCAAACAACTTTGAATATTTGTCATCCTATCACTCAACCTTGCTATAGGAAATTGTAAATATTGAAAGCGAAACATATTGATAGCGAAAACGCCAAGACCAATTGTTTTCACTAATGGTTAGGTTTAAAACTATGTAAAATATAAAAATGTTTCCGTAGCATTCTTAATTGTTTTTGTAGAGATGCGCTGAATGAAATTAAAATATTTCATTTCTAATGACTTTGTTAATCAAATCATTACAGGGTATTGCATAAATCAGGATCGTGGGATGTATCAAATAGCAAAGTGATGGTGAAAAGTATTGGTTTTTTTTTTGTAATTAACGATAAAATGGATTAGAATATACAGTGTCTTAGTGTCTTCTAAATCTAAATTTTCTTGAAATGTTTATCCAGATGTTCGAAAAATTGGCGAAGTAATGGGAGTGCGAAATCTGACAATTCACCATTTTTAATCGACTTCAAAAAAGGAGGAGATTAACAATTCGACGCGTATGTATTTTTTTTTTAAATTACGAAAAACGGTAAATTTAGCGTATTAATTTTGGTTACTTTTGAAAGTTTCGGAGAACCGTTGGCACAGCAATGTTATTTGTGATGCATGTAGCACCCCTGCAAAGTTTAAGCCAATTCCGGTGTACATCAAAATTTGAAAAATTCCTACGGTTATAGCCTTTTCTGATTAATTAATTTTCATGAACAATTTCAAGTTGTTTAAAATCGTTTAAACTGAAAAGACATTATCACTGCATCACGCTGAATATGGCTGTGCAAGTTTTATCCTGATATTTGCAAAACTAACAACGATATGGCATTTTAATACTGGAAAAATACCACTGCACATACATTGTCTCTGCAGCACGCTCAACACACATGTGCAATATTTATTCCGATATTCGCAAAACTAACAAAGTTATGGCTCTGATTCATGAAGTCTGATTCTCATGACAGATTTGAGCAGCTTCTCAAAGTATTTTCTCCATCGTTGAAGGATAGTCTCTTTACTGGTCTGGATATCACCCTGCTTGTCCTTAATAGATATTACCGGGATCACCTGGCCCGATCTAATGCGGCGGATGGTTTTTCAGAATACTTTGGGAACATTCCTGAAGTCGTCTTCCAATGCCACGCCGAAGTTTTCTTATGACTGATCCTTAGCAACTACTACACTGAAGTTTTCTCATGACTGAACCTTAGCAACTGCCATGGTTTGTTGTATGGTCCTGTTAGCAAAGTCGTAGAGGTGTCGGGAGAATCGAAACCTCATAAGTACAAAATGTAAAAAAAATTGCATGAATCGAATCAAAAATGGAATTTTTTAAAACTCGCCAAAAATAAATATCGCGTTACTCGAAGATCAAAAAACGCATAAAGTGAGAACCGCATACATCAAAACCCCATAAGTCCAAAAAGTAACAAATTTCGCATAAATCGAATCAAAAACTAAAATTTGCCAAAATTTGCGAGTTTTCCACGCAGTACCTGCGAATGTCTGCGAGTTTTCCACGCAGTGCCTGCGAGTTTTTCACGCAGTGCCTGCGAGTTTTTCACGCAGTGCCTGCGAGTTTTTCACGCAGTGCCTGCGAGTTTTTCACGCAGTGCCTGCGAGTTTTTCACGCAGTGCC
>JAQIWH010002061.1:0-26847 GCA_034695005.1 Cryptops parisi
TATATATTATTCGTATACTCGTAACTGTGTACACTGTACTGAATACACAGTGTGAAGCACACATTAATTCCTACGTGGCCAATAGTGTGCCATGGTCAATTAGTTCCAATGTATCGAATTATTGATTTATTGGAATACAAGGGAAAACTAATTTTGATAACCACCACAAAAACCGATGTATTTACATTTGACAGTCCCGCACTTTTAACATGTTCATTACGGTAGAGTGCATTTTTAAAGGAAAAGCAAGGTTTAAAATAAAAAAAAATATCTAAAGCGGGGGAAGATATCCAAAATATATTATAAAGATCGATCAAATAATCGATACAGCTATCGACATTTTTTATAATAGAATCGATGAAGAAATTGATTTTGAGAGATTATTGGAAAACCTTGAGACCAAATGTTTCATTTATGTATTTTAGTATTTTAGCATTTAAGTAATTTTCTATTTTAAAATACAACACACAAGGATTTTACTTATATAGATGTCATTGTAATTTGAATTATTATTTTAATAGTTTGAAAAATGCGCTCCCTCCCCCTCCTAGAACCGAAACTGTTTTATTCATCTGGAGAAACTTGAAAATCTTCCATGAACCCCCCTTCCCTATATTTAAACCCTGGAGAGGTTTGTTTTAATAATTAAAGTATCTGTGTGAAAAAGATGAAAAAACACACAGTACGAGTACAATTTTGAAAAACTCATTATTCACAGAAATAAATTTCAATGTACGAGTTTCGTTTTTCCAGTTTCAAAACCTAAATCTTCACTGAAGAAACGTTTTCAAAAAATCATTATAAATGACAACTGTTTATGTATCGCGTTTTTCACTGCATTGTGTAAAACTGAAGTTTCCGAACTGAAACTGTATTATCATCTATGTAATTCTCTTACTTTCACTTGGTCCATCCTCTCTTAACACTTTCTTTTAATAAACAACTCATTAAAAACGACCCAACCTAAAAAAAACAAAAACAAAACAAAACAAAAAACGTTTAATTAGAACAACCATCCGGTTGGACGGAAACACAATTATCACAACCCCCACCCCTACACAAACACACAAAATAAAAAACACCCTCAACAGCAACACAAGACAAACAACAAGAAACGGCAAGAAAAAAAAACAACATAGTATCTGTGTAAATGTGTGGAAATGGTTTTAGATTCGAAACGGAAACGATGTCCGGAGTTGTGTAGTAGAAGTAGTAGTAGTAATAGAACTATATGTATAAAGTAGAAAGAGAGAGAGTGTTGTGGGCGCACATGCGCAGTGGGTGCAACGCCATCCGGTGCTGCGTGGCTCTTCTTCCTGTTCGGTGGCAACAGCCCGACGCGGATCGTTTGCCGGATAGACGCAATGACGAAGAGACAAATTGGCGGATTAAAAAATTAACATAAATTACGCGGCTATTTTCATTAAGGCCTTCGCGATGACAGCGACGGCGGAAGGCGACAACCCATTTGGTCGAATGAACCACCAAGACATCATCTCCTACTACCACTCTCTGGTACGACTCAAGATGATGGTGGTGGTGGTGATAGTAGTTCAAAGTTAATGTTTATTATAATAGGTTACCACCGAAAAACTTATATACACAGGGGTCGTCAATCTTCAACTCGTCATCACTTTGTCATAAAAAAAAACTAACGTCATGAATTTTTTAAAAATAATAAAAAGTCATTATTGAATATATCTTAAAATTGAACGTATTTACAGTTATGTAAGTTGGACCTCATTAATCCGAAAAATTTGGGACCAAAAAAAATGGCCGGATTAGCATATTTTTCGAACCAGTGAAGCTTTAGGGAAAATCGTAATATAAACTGTATATTTTTAAAAATATATAAAATAAATTATAAACTAAAGTACCCACTGTTACTTTTACTGTAAATTTAACAATTATAAACCAAAAGTATTCACCGTAGATTGAAAAATTATGAACTAAAGTGCCGTATTAAACTATAAATTTCAATGGCCGAACCATCGAAGCTGGTGCCGGATTGGTGAATTCCGGATTGATGAAGTCTAACCTGTAGTAGCTAAAATGTAGTTGAGTACCGTTATGCTAGATTTTGAAATATGCGAGATATAGTAATAAGTCGTCCATTGTTATTTTTTTTGTGAAAGAAATATTTCTGTACCATTTGAGAAATAAATCGATGAATTCAATCGTTTTCGATATTTATCGCTTTGCATACAATAAAAATACGAAAATAAATTAAGTTTTTCAAGATTTTGAAATAATTAGAATTATGTTTTTTTTTCCTTCAAATATTGCAAATCTTTTCTCGGTACAGTATTTAAATTAATCGATACATCGAAATAAATATTGATATGTATCATTTTTTAAAAACATTTACAATTTAATTAGTAATATGTAAAAACTAAACCAACATGTTAAACATAAATATAATTGCGTATAACGTACTTAAGTATAAAGTGTAACTACATATAACTGTAGGTTATATGCCCATAAAACATCGATATATCGAACCAGCCATCGATATTAAAACTTACGATGTTTTGTTTAAAACATTTTTTTTTCAAAAATTGTATTAAATAATATGTGTTACCGACATTGTATAGAATCGAGGCATTTTATAGAATGCCAAGGCAAGTTTAGGCAATATATGGCGTTAACTTTGGAATAGTTACGTTAATCAAGAGTTCAGGTTAGGTTTATATTTAAGCTAAACTTAGGCTTATTTTTATATTTTTTAAAGAAAATGTTGTTAACTAACTTTAAACTAACCTAAACAGCTGTATAGTGTATACAATATGTTATTTCATACTTTGCCAAAAGAAGCTAGGCATTGTATGGAACGCCTGGATTTTACACATTGCCGATAACATATACATACTGTATTATGTTACAATAAGAACCCGCATTCAATTAAAACCCGGTTTTGACTTGTCAAAACTAAATTTCTAGACCGATTTTAGACAATTCAATTATAGCATTTGGCGACCTAAGGTCGCATTATCTCACCTGAACTTCGTGATTAAGGTCAATCGGATTTTGACTAATAATTCGGTGTTTCTACTGTAACTTATATACATGCATATACAGTACATACGTGCACATACCGATAATTGAAAACTTCATTGAAAAAAAACAAAAAACAAGTGAACACGATTTTTTCGGTGTGTATAATTATCAGAATTCTAAAACAAAAAAATCGCGGTGCATTAATCGATTTTTTTTTTGCGTTTCGATGTTTTTGTATTTTTAAAGAAGTTTAAAAATAAAAAAGTGTAATGTAATTACATTGCTGTTTGTCGTAAATTGTTAAATATAAAATTGAAAAGTGTTTTCCAACAAATTTTTCGCATGAAATTGAAAATAGAAAATTATCATTACTTGTAAACAGTACGCATTTCGTCGCTTATTTATGATGACCAGTTAATCATTAGGTTATTATATTTTCGCTATTATTGGTTGTTGATATCTTAAAAATTTAATAGGTTTTTTTTTAATACGGTTTAAAATTATATATTTTTTGTGTGTATATTTTCATAATTATAGAATTGAAAAAAAAAAGAGACAAATAATAGACAAAAATTATACAGTGTGTATAATTTAGCAATTCAAAAAAAAAATAAAACAAATATTTTTTTTAATATAAAGTTGAAAATTATTTAAGTTACATTATAAATATAATTTAACAAATATAATGTGTTTAAAAATGTATGTTACATTTTTTTTTACAAATTTTAATATGATTATAAAATAGTCAATTTTGATAATATAATATATTTTAATAAAATTTTATAATATAAAAACTTTTTAACCCAAAATAAAATTTCACAAATTTCAATAAATTATTAAATAAAAATGCAAAAATTTATAAAATTAAATATTTATATTTAAATTTAAGCATCAGAATAATATTTAAAAACAAAACCAATAATATTCTTAAAATAATAAAATAAAAATAAAAATATAAAAAAATATATATATAAAAAAATGTAATACAAGTTAAAACTAATTTTTTATGTTAATATAAAGATTCATTTTATAATAAAATAACTCTAAACATAAAATTTAGAATTAATTTCTAAATTACTTTTTTTACTAAGTTTTTATACTAAGTTTTTTAGAAAAATATATTTTTAATGCACGTCAACGCAAATTTCATGAAGATCGATAAAACTTTTAAGCATCTTTACAATTAATGAAAATGACACCAGATAGCGCTTTCATCACCTTTTCAAATCAAAACAAAGGCAACTTTATTGACGCGACCATTGTTATTTTTTAATCCAATCGATGAGATAATTTTTTTTTTTTTTTACATTAAAATTTATTTTCATTTTTATGACAACAAGTACACTTTTTTATCAAAATATGATTTTTTATAAGCTTTAATTTTTTTAAATATAAATGTAAAAAATCTTACATTATGCTGTATCATAAAACTCATAATTAGCATCATCTTTATAAAACTATTGTTTTTATTGTTATTCACAAATTTATTTTTTTTTAAGTTATACATGCTTTTAAAATTAACCTATCATAAAAAAACTCTGCTCTCCCAAAACAACACCAAAGAAATAAAATATTACAATTTATTTATTAAAATTAATTCAATTTTTTCATCACTTTTTCATATATTAAAAAAAAAAAATCTTCATATATATATATCAGGATATTAAAACTATTTTCATAATAAAATAAAAAACTTTAATTTATAACTATGATTCATATGTTTTTATTTTTTATATGTGATTTTATATTTTTTATGTATAAAAAAGCGGAATCAAAAAAATCACACACATAATAAGGCCTACTGAATGTATAAAAAAAATATTTTTCTATAAAAAGAAATAACACATTTTACAAAACTACTGTTTTTATTAATCTAACCCCAGTGGTATTTTTTTCTGACCATGATTCATTTTTGTAATCTCGAAAAATAAAATCCCACCAATTCATAACAAGCCAAAACATTTGTCCTTGTATATATTTTCGACCATTCGATCAATGCATCCATTTCATGCTCATCTTTTAAAAATCCTCCCATCACTTTCACAACCCTTTCCTCTCTGTGTGTCTCTTTTCTACTTTCCCCAATCCAAACCAACCAACCAACATTTCCCCTACCATCATCATCATCATCATCATCATCATCGTGTGGAAAAGGTTTATTTTTTATACGAGCGACATGAGCGACACCATCGGGATGCTGCGCCACAACAAGACAGACAGACAGACGGACAAACCCATCTTTCCATACAAAATGGAGTAGTACCCTGAGAAGCGAGGGAACACACAAATGTACACCACCACCCCCCTCCTTATTTTTGATGGGTCCTTATTTTCACTCCCAGGTTGTTGGTTCGAACCCCTTACTATAGTTAGTAGTGGCAGTAGGAAAAGTGAAGAATGTGCGTTGTGTTTGCATTTTCCAAACTACCTTACTACTAAGTCACCTGGCGGCATTTATTTCCGTCGAGTGAAATAACGTGTCGGCGATTAAAAATAATAAGGCGATCGACGTCGTCGTCGTTTCGTCGTCATGTGGCGCTTGTTTGAGTTACATCCCTATATACACCCAGGGTAGTAGTAGTAGTAGTACTACTACTACTACTACCACCACCACCGCCGCTGCTGCTGCTGGGGAAGAAAGAAGGGGGGTGGAGGTAGTTAAAAGAGAGAGAGAGGGGGATGGGGTGGAGTGGTAGTTGCATTTTCGTCGACCAATTGAAAGAAAGAGCCCGTTGCTACCCCCCATGCTAAGAAGGACGTCCATGGCGGCCATGCGTTTTATGTTTTAAGGGGGTGAAAGAAGAGAGAGAGAGGGGTGGGGGTAGTAGGAACATAAGGTGGTGGGGGGATAGAAACGACGGCGAGGGGGCCCCTTACGTTTCGGGGTTGGCAACGACACCAACTGGGGAATAAGTTAAGACATCAGGTGGACGGGACCTGCCGCCGGTGGATTTAATTACCCCCCATCGCCCCGCCCCCGAGCGCGTCAAATGGCTGCCTCGGCAACCAATGGGAAGCGAGTAGGCGGGTAAGCTTTTCCCCCTCTCTTCACAACCGTGCGACCCCCTTCGCCCAAAGAAAAGCGGGGGCCCCGTAAATATTAAAATTGCACGAAACGCGGGCCTCGGTGCAGGTCCAAATTGCACGCGCCTCTCTAATGGCCAACCGATGGTCCCATTTTTATCCCTCCTCCTCCTCCTTTCCCTATTTCCTCCTCTTTCATCTTTTCCCTCAACCCTCAAAACTCACCTCTTTCCTTCTCTCTCCAGCTCTCGCTCTCTATTTTACTCCCAGAACCCACCGGGGTCCCCAGAATGGCGGCCTCGTTTTCACCTCCACACCACCCTAGATACAACACAAACACACGCTCTCTTATACTTACCCACCACACACACACACATAGTATATACTGAGACTACACGAAACGTCCGTCTCCACACATCTTAAAGAGTATGTTCGGTTCCCTTGGGTATGAGACGGGAGGGGGGAGGGGAGGGAATCTTGCCCCTCCCTCATTTCCTTCCGTTTCCAGGCACTCGGTCTAATTTTTAATTCATTCCTTCGTTGTGTGAGTGGGTGGGTGTAAAAGTGGGGTGAGTGGTGGTTATGACGATGTGCCAGCACCAGATAATCCCGGGGAGCTAACTCGAATGCTTTTCTCTCTCTCACACACACAGAAACACACACAACCATTTATATACCTACATATATACACACATACGAAACGAATGAAGTACGGTCGAGCGGCTCTTAATTTCATTACCCAACATCCCCCCGAAAATCCAGGAGTAGAAAAGAAGAAGAAGAAGAGAAGGGGTGGGACCGGAGGAAAAGAAAATTGCGCCGCTCCCAATTTAAGAACCCGGGGAAAGGTTTAATTAAAATTTACGAAGAAAGAGGATCAACTCTTAAAAGAAGTCCAGAGAGAGAAAGAGAAAACGAAAAGAGAGAGAGAGAGAGAGAGAGACAGCGAAGTAAAGAACACCAGCAACACAAAAAAATATACCTTCCAACTCACCATCGTCATCATCGTTAATAACATTCACGTTTTCTATCATCAGATAGTAAATCAAAAATTACTCGAGAAAACATGTACACAAAAAACCACAGTATAAACATAAAAAAACAACACACACACAAACAAACATGGCTAGCAGACTAACATGATCTAACAGACTAACAACAAAATTCTATAACAACATAAGTGAAATATTGACACATCATAGTTATTATACTACATCATTACACTCATAACTGCAAAAAAAAAACACACTATAAATAAGAAGACAAAATAAATAGAAAAATCACATGGTATAAATACCCGCTTGAGATGTTCACCAATTTCTTAAGTGGGAAAACATATTAAACGGGTTTATATACTCTTATAAGACCAAAGGATGACTTACTGAAATAATTTGTCAATCATAAGAAACGTTTTTGATGTAGATATTGGTTAGTAATATCAAACGGATGTTATTAACAAAAAAAAACACTCGAAAATAATTAATCGGAAGATTAGTTACATCCGATATCTATCATCGTAAAAATGTAGGAAAGAAGAAAAAAAAATATGATTCCACGTGCAGAAATATCAACCAATTTCAACATGTTTGTTCTTCGCTTTTCTCGAAGACGAAAAGACCGAAAAAAAAAGAAGTTTGAAAAACATGACACTTATCTGCTGCGGATGATAAACAAGTTTAAATATCCTGTGCAAACATATCCACCATACTAAAAGACCGGACAAATTAAAAATAACGGAACAACAACATCATCATCATCATACGAAGAAAAATAATACAAAAATAAAAATGAAAAAACAAAAAACATGCAAAATAAATGCTAAACGGAAAAATCTTCATCATCAAAGCCTAGACAGCGAAGAGTCCAAATCCGAGTAAATCTAGCCTTTAATCTCCCATTAATAACGGGCGGTTTTCCAAACTCAACAACAAAAGAAAGAGGGACTTAATTGTGACGACGACGTCCCTAAAGTTTTAAGCAACAACAGCAAAAGAAAACACGAAACAGAGTACTACCGAGGCTAGCTAGTGGTAGTAGTAGTAATAGTGGTGGTAGTAGTAGTAGGCAAAATAATGCAACAGCAGTAGCAGCAGCAGCAGCAGCAGCACATAGTAATAGCCGAGTTAAAAGTGTGGAGAGCGTCCCTCGCAGGTGTGACAGGCGGTCGCGCGACGCACCATCATTAGGGCCATCGTTAAAATCATCTCTAAGCTGGCCACTGGTTAATGTACCATCAAGATCTATTTAATGGCCACCCTCTAAATGGACGACCTGCATGCATAATCCGCCTCCAAATCTTGACGCAGTCGTGGAAGCAGCAGCAGCAGCAGTAGCAACAGCAGTAGCGGCACAATTTTCCTCATCATCGTTTTTTTTGGGGAAAAAGGAGGGGATAGGGTTATATACCCCCATCCTCATCTTCCTTCCTTATATCTTTACTGCTTGCCTCTTTGCACACACACACACAGAGACACAGTACTACTTCTACTATGGCTAATGGGCAACCACTACTTGGAGACCAGCATCAGCGAGACAAGAAGAGCTAACAGAGCAGTACCGGTAGCTTTGGTCCAAAAGGAGGAAACTACTATATGGTCACTCTGGGATTTTCCGCCAAATCCCGACCCATCTGGTTGTGTAACTCAGTCTAACCCTACGTCGAAAAGAAGAATGAAGAAGAAAAAAACAGGAGAAAAGACCCAGTGGTCAAGCATCCAATGTCTGCTTTTGGGCAGAGTCCAGTGAAACGGGTTTCTGGGCGAAGGGGGGAAAGGCAAAGGACCAAAGGAAACGGTGCAGAACGACAAGGATGTTTGGGCAGAAGGGGGACACTGGGGTGTGTGTGTGTAGATGTCCTCTCCCCCTTTCGGAGACCCAGTGTTCGACTGACCAGTCCTGCAGCCGACTGGTCAAACAACCCGTTTCAATGACATTCCGTTAGCTCCCAATGTGAAAGGGCTACCTGGGATTCAAATGCCCCCAACCAGACTTAATATATATAAAAAAAAACACAAACAGCCAACTTTTATATTGTGTTTTAAACCCTCTTTTCGAACTCGCATCTGCACCGTTTGTTGTTTGTCGTTTGTTTTGTTGTAAGCTGGACCAAACCCTGGGATTTTACACTAGGAAGAAGAAGAAGAAAAATTAGAAAACTTTTCTCTCTCAGCAGCTTTCTTTGCTGTTGCTTCTTCTTCTTCTTCTTCTTGGAGAAGGTTTTGTAATTGGAAAAAGATCCTAAGCTTAAATCCCATTTTATGACTCCCATGTAGAAAGTAGAGTATCTCCAGATCCTCAACTGCCGTTTTATTGGACCACTTCTTTAATAAAACCGAATGTTAAAAATGGTTTCTACTGCACTACTTTTATATGCTTAGTACTTAACTTTATACATTATGATATAAAAAAAAGTTGATCTCGTTTCACAGGTGCATTTGCAAGTCTAATGCCATTTCATTCAATACAGAAATGTTCATAACGGATACACGTCTCGAAAAGTAAAAAAAAATTATAAGGGGTTAGCAACTCATTTCTAAAACCATAATATCCTATATAATTTAAATCAAACTTTTTTTTTTGTAAAATGAAAGATGCATACTTTTCTAAGATAAATGACTTGGAAACCTTCCAAATTTTTTCACATAATCTGGAAAAAAAAGACGACATTACACTACACTGAAGAGAGTGAAAAATTTCTCTACCTTATAACGACACTTTCACATTTAATATATTAAGAAGAAAAAAACGAAATCTCAACTTCAATTTGGCTTTGTAAATAAAGTGAAGAAGAAATAAAAACCACACAACTGTATATAAAAATAAAAAACACTCCATTTCACGAGCGACAATTTTTCCACTAGAAAGGAAACGGGTGGTGTTTTAATAATTTTTGACACGTTTCCAACGTTGATTGATGACAACAAAAACAATGTGTTTATCAAAAGATCACGCGACGCGAAAATTCTCTTAAAACCCCAAAAGAGCTTTGCCAAACAACATTTTTAAGAGCATAAAAGTGAAGAGACGAGGAAAATTTTTAGAAAAAGAAGAAGGAAGAGAGAGAAAGAGAAAGAGGAAATGAAAAATAAGCAGGGTGATGTATTAGAAAATCCTGGTGGGCAAAAGCTTACACAACTTCACTTTATAAATAAGAAACGAACATTAAACAAACATGCGGGCGCTGCAAAAGAATTAAATTGAATTTTACGTATTCACACACACACACATACACAAAAGGTGGAAAAGAGTGAAAAGTGAAAAGAGCCAGAGAGAGTAAAAGAGACGTGCAAAAAAAAAAAAGCCACTATTTTTGAGCAGAAAGTTTTCGTCTCAGACTTTTGAGACTTGTAAATTATGGAAGAGATTTTTAGGATGTGGACACATACGTAATCATATTAATGTTGAAACACTCGTTTCCAACCGAGTCAAACAGGGACTAAGATAGGAAGAGAACGAAGAAAAAACACACACTCACACTAAAAAAAAGAAGAAAAATTGCTTACATTAGTTTCGCGAGACTTTGGGAAAAGAAGTTTTAAAGTTGATAGTGTCTACTTTTTCTGTGCCTCATCTTGATGACCGTTTTAAAGGAGAAATTTGTCATCATGAGAAACTCTTCTACAAGTATACAATGTCCACTTCTTTTTCCAAACATCAATTTAACATTCCTGCTACCAACTGATTTATCAAACTGTAAAACTGTCAACGGTTAACAACAAACTTAAACGAAAACTTGACTTTAACGTCATTATATAAACGTCATTCTTGGTCAAGGTTAGTTAATAAATGGTACCAAATATTCGCCATTTTTCTCCCAATTGAAACACAACTTACATACATGTCAAAAGATAGGAAACTAAACGAATGCAAGCAAGATTGACAGTACACATTTTCTGTACAATTTACATTCAATTGACAACTTTATAAAGTACATTATCCCAACATTTTAATATAGCCTCACTCTCTATATTTTGAATAAACCTTAAAAAACATGTTTGTGCTATTATCATCACAATTCACAATTAATTAAGTCACTAAAAGGAATAACGGTAACAAGATTACTATCATAGTTTTTCAACACATTTAATATGATGTATTATCATCACACACCCATTTATCACATCTCACGTCCAATCGAAATGATAGAAATTTCGAATCATTTAACTCTCGCTTTTTATACGACAATCTTTATCATCACTTTCAAATGATCATAGTAAACATCTAGATTAATTAACAAACTTCCTTTAAACTCACCGATTTTGGAGTAAAACGGTTCTATAACTAGCTACTGCACCAAGATACTATCTTATCGAATATACCTCTACAAACCCAATCCAAACCCAAATTACTACACAAACTCATTCTTAACGTATATAGGAACCTAGTAAATATTAAACCCAACAGAAAACATCGACATAACGTTCATTTTTCGATCATTTCTCAATCGACTTATTCGCCCTAAAATTTACACAAAGGTATCTCTTTCTTACTAAACTCGACTATTCATTTCTGCTATTTAACATTTAACTATTTAACATACATCATCAAGTTAGTAACAGTAAATTTGTCACAAGAACCAACTTTTTCACCACGAACGTTTATTTCGTTCGTTTTTTCACCACATCTAACATAAAAAACAAATCTCATCATCAATTTCTCTTTTACCATTCATACCAAATAACTTTTAACATTCAAATTCTCAAAAACAAAACTGCACAATTATGTAATTTTAACTCCATTTCAACGTTTATAGTGAACCCGAGAGAGAGAGGAATAAAAACACAACGCAACCCAACGGAATATTAGGCTTAATCCCAAACCCTAACGCAGACGAAGAAGATGAAATAGAGGAAAAACACAAAAACCGTCGTCGTTTAAACCATTTTACCTACACTTTTCGACACTTGGATCGAATGCATTCAAACTGTCGTCGATGGGAAAGTCATCGCTAACGAAATGGGAGGAGACGAAAGGTTAATTGTGGAGCATTCGTTTCCTTCAAAAAATTTTCCTCTCTCAACAAGAGGAGAAGAGAAATGCCATCGATTTCGTGGCGGAGCTTAAAGGCGCCAATGTTTTTAAGCCTAGAAAATGGCCAACAACATGGCTGCTCGGTGTTGTTGTTGTCGTCGTTGTTGCTAAGAAAATGGAAACGAAAAGACCCCCTAATTATAACCTAATTATTATTATTATGATATTTTTTTTTCTTTTTATTTTTTTAAATAAAAATTTTTCGTAACGTAAGAAAATAATCACTAGTAACAAGACTAATGAAACATGTATTTTTTTTTTAATTCGGGGAAAACCCTAGTAACGCAATTGGTTAAAACGAACGAAATTGAGCTAATTGCCAATCAACAATAAAAAGACGTCTCACGTGTTTCCCTTAACAACAACTGTCATTTCAAACTTTTAAGGGCAAAATATACAGAAAGGAAAACTTAAATGGTCAAAAACATAACCTTGTATAGGTTTACAGTTACAAATTATACAAAATTACTGACGTTAATATTTTTATCACCACGACAATAACAACACACAAATTTCACACAAACTTACCTATTTTTTTTTACAACTTCTTGAAAATTTCTTGCAAACCAAAATTTTCTTACAAACTAACCATTGCAATTTTTACACATTTTTTTGACAATTATAATTTAAACATATTATACCGGTACTTAAAAAAATTTATTTTTTAAACTAATTTATAATTTCAATTGATATTTTATTATAATAAACAATTTCAATCCCTAACATTAAACTAAACTTGCATAGTTTACTTACAACTTACATTCAATATACTTTACATAGCCTATTCATGATTGCAATTTTTAATAGTGATGACATTGTAATATTATCACCAATATTTAAGTATAGTTAACCTACTGTAGTGTAATTCATTCTCTTTATAAAAATTTAACAAGTTTCCTTTTTTCTCTGCTTTTTTAATACACTTTCCATCAAAACTCTTGTTCATAGTTGGAAGATTTTTGTTTTGCTCGCTATTGTCTCCCTTTATTAATTAAGAAGCATTCCGGCTTTCAAATTAATTGGTTTTGTTAGCGACTTTCTACGAATGGAGTGTCAATCACGTGACACTTTTCTTAAGCCGAATTGTTTTCTTTCTTTGTCATTGGCAGCATTGGAATGTTTATCATGACGATTGTTTTTCAACCAAGTTAATTGACGTCGCACGTGAAACTGCATTTCTACGTCAATTAGACATAACACATAATTTTTTTTTTAAATATACATAATTTTGACCTATAATTGACGTTGACGTACGAAAAATTCAGACATTGAAATTCATTTCCTATTGTACACATTTTTTAAGTGAAATTTGTATTGTTCATTGTTTAAAGCGGTTAAATTTCAACGTCTTATCAAGTAAATATCCCTATTCTGTAGGTAATAATATTTTTAAACATAATTAAAAAATACTTTAAAAAAAACAGAAATTTTGAAATATTTTTTGTGCGTTTATTTATTATTTTTATTTACGTTAATAATATGTACATTTTAATTTTTACTAAAAAAATAGTTTGACTTCATACTTTACTCGACTTCATTGAACATATTGAATCTTTATTTTTGCTTATTAACATATAAATAATATTTAAATAATATATTTACTTAATATTGCTATATAAGTTTATATAGTCACAGTTTCGTATAAAAATTCAATTCTAATTTTAAACTATAAATTTAATATTATTTTATTTTCAATAAATATTTACCCAAAATTATATGGTTTTATTATATAATAACTATAATGTGAAAAAGTCAATTCGAACTGTCAATTGTAGTACTTTTTTTGTACAATTTTATATACAATCTATTTAATTATTCCACTATTAATTTCAATTTTTATTCATTTGAAAATTGAGAAACAAAAAATTTAATATCGCATAACTTTTTCTTAAAATATTTTATAAAGAAATCTCCTACATTTGGATAATAAATAAAAATAATTTTAACATTGATTTCCAATTTCAATATTTTAACTAACCATTTTAACATTACTGAAATATTTTACAGTAAAAAATTAGTCATAGACAGAAACAATATTGTTGACATTATTTTAAATTTTAGATAAAAAAAAATGTTAATTACATACTTAATATAATTTTATAAAAATTTAGGTTTTAAAAGAAAAATAAACATTACAATTACCCTACATAGTAATAATTAAAAAAATATTACCATATTCAAATTTAATTTTTAAAAAACACATACGTTTTTGTTTACAAATTTTCACTTTTAAATACGCTAAATGTCGCTAAATTCGCTTTTAAAAACGCTGAATTTGACTTAATTTCTTATAAAATACAACAATTTTTTTCTTATTTTTAAAATTTAGAGTGAAACTGAAATCAAACTTACAATTAATCATGAACTGGTGTCTTTTACATTAAAACAAAACAAAAACAAGCGTAATTATTATATATCAAAGTTAAATTCAGTTTCATAAACATGCTAAAATTTTCAGCATTTGCCAATAATTTTAGAAAATTTCAATTTCAAATATTTTTTCTTCCACACATATAAGGATTATAAAACTTACACTTTCATGGTAGATTGACTTTTTTTAAAACTTAAACATGTGAAAAATAATTTAAGTTGAATGATTAAGGAAAACCACTATAAACACCCAAACTCCCATTAAACCTAACAACACGAAATTTTTTGTCGTATTTTTTCATATTTTTGCAAACTATTTGAAAAACACACAACAATATCCAATTAACAAAACTCACCAACTTTTTGTAATCTTTTACAAACACGCAAATGAAATTTTCCGCAATTTTCATCCGTATCCGACTTTGTCAGCTTTAAGTCGTTTTTTAATGTCGGGGACCAGAGAGAAGAAAGAAAAAAAATTGACATCGTCCGCATTGCAGATAATCTTAATTATTTCAAATTAAACTCTTAACTTTTACTCGTAACCTTACGAAATGTAATTTTCAACCCCTACTTCCCTATATCCGTACGAAAAACGAAGTCGGATTGCGTTTTTTAAATGGAATTTTGTGCAAAAATATCAACCCCCTCGAAAAATCAAAAACTAAGAAGAAGAAAGCAAAATCATTCGACGCCATGATGAAAACCTGGGCTCAAAATGGAACACCACCCAAAAACAAGTTAAAAACGTACATTTTTTGTAAATATACATTTAATCAGTATATAGCTTCGATATTGATGTAAGTAACAACTGTATTGTTTGACTTTGTAATTGAGTAATAAAGAATTCAACGTTCGATTTTTGGTTAAAATTTCGTTTTCTTGCAGCTCGAAATTGACTATTTTTTGATTTCATTTCATTTCAACTGTATTTGAAATTTTGTTTTTTTTTAATGTCTAAACACTTATAACTTGTAAAGATTCCTAGAAGACCTAATTTCTAGAAACTTGATTTCGAGACAATTTCTCCAATTTTGAGAGCTAAATTAAAAACGTGAAATTCGGATTGAAACGAAAGTTTAGATACGAATTAAACGTGTTTTTAGGTAACATTTCACCCAAATTTACCATTTAACTTAGTATAATTTAATATAGTTTATCATTTATAATTGTATACATTCATAGACCGTGTATTTTATATCAATTTCTCCAAATCTTGCAACAAGATGAATGAGAATTTTCAAATTTTGCGTTTTACATTCGAGTTGAAACGAGTTAACTAAACCTAGAATTTACTCTATTTTAATCACAAAATCTAACTATTTGACATCATAACTAACTCTTTAACCCTCCCCTAATTACTCATAGTAAAAATATATACAAATTTTAACTACATTTTAACATGAAATAACCACAACATGAACATAACACAAAAAAACAATTTTGATCCCTTAACAACCTATAGTTTAACTCTCACACTTTATAATTTTATATTCCAAATAAGCATTGAATTAACTATCTCAACTATGAAACTAATTAATTTCACTACTAACGACGTTATATTTTTATATGAAAATTGATCTCTAGCCTAATTTTAAATCCAAGTCTTTGGTCTCCAATTTCAATTCTTCATCCCTAAGAATAATTTTTTTGCTCAAACTTGACAAGTCTTACATTAACTATTAACATCAACAAAGTTTTACAACCAATTCACGATAACTAACCATTAACCATAATTCAAATTAAATTCTAATTTAAGCAGATTTCGATAACTTTTCAACCACCACCATAATGAACCAACTCCTACACTCTCCAACATTTCACCATTTTTTTCAACATTAATTTAATTTTATGCACACCAAATTTTTAACCACATTTAATAAACTAACTAATCCATTCAACCATTTTCTCAATTTAATAATTTTTCATATAATTTTACTCACAAAAAATTTTAAACGAACAAAACCTTCACCTATGAGCGTTTTAATTCGCAAACAATTAATTACGCTGGAAGAAAAATAGTCAAACCTTCATTTTTAACCAAATTTTAAATTTAAAAAATATTCTTAATTTTCATAATGTAAATTTTAAGTATAAAAATAAAAATTTAAACCAATTTTTAACAATAATAAATAAACACCACAGATGTAAAATAAGAACCAAATTTTGAAAAGTGAGCTTCTCAGGTTACATCTTACACCATTGTCGCACGAAAAGTTTCAATTTTCTTGGAACGAATACTCGGTCATTTCTCATCTTTCTAACCATTGATTTACATTTTTCGATAGCTTATCCATCTAACATTACCTCCTCATAAAACTTGAGTCGATTATCCTCGCAAATCGATTGATTTCGACCAAATCTTCTTGAGCCGAAAAAATCTCGGGTTTAAGGCTTAAAAATCATGGCGTCGAACTCGAAGCTTCTCAAACGTTTTAATTACAACAAATTAAACCAGACAAAAAATAATTGAACTAAAAAACATATAATTAACACCAGTTAACGTTAAACTAGTTAAACCTTTTTTCACGTAAAATTACAAATAATGCAAACATTTGTTATATACATCGAATAGTCTAATTTTTTACTTTTTTGTTCAAAGTATAATACTCGCATTCTAATTAACGCACGAGTTAATTAGAAATTTAACTAAATTGATTAGATACGTATTAAGTATATTATGTGATAGTTTTCTTAATTACAAAATAATAATAAAAATTGTGTTTTATACATTACAAAGTTGAATTTTTCACTCCTCGCGGTTAAAATTATACTACTAACAATCTATCTAATTAACATTCAATTTAATTAACAATTTAACTACGTTATTTATATACTGTATACATGACGTATATTATATAATAAACAGATTTTTTTAAATATGTTTTCCAAGTGAATAAAACTCAAGTTAATTTAATACGTTTATTTTGAAGAGATGATTTTTAAAGTATATATATTTTCTATTATCCGTAAATTAACTAACTTCAATATGATTATTAAACTATTAAAAATATAAATTTCCTTCAAATTTATACAATCATTTATAATCACATATTATATTATAATCTATATTGTTTTATGTTAACCTTACAAATTCGAGTTAAAAATTTACTTTATTTCGTGAAAATAATAAAATTTCATAGAACGCATTTATAACTATTGTACCGTACTCAGCAATTTTAAAATATTATGAATAAACTATCTTTAAATTATATTATAAAAACAAATTATTTTCAGAAAATATAATATAAAATAGTTAGAGAATTTGATTAAAAAAGAAATTTTTAACCTCAATTTTCGAAAAACTTGAAGCGAAATTTAATTAACTATAAAATTCAACTCTAATCTATATTAATAGTTAGCTCAATACGATTAACTTGAATATTTTGTATTTTATTATAAATTTCATTTAGTTTAATTAAAATAATTTCAGTCTCAAATAGACGAGAAAAAATGTATTTTTCATGATTATTAATTAGTTCATGCCTACAAGTTATTTATTTATTTATTTATTTATGTACATAAATAAACAGATAATGTTGAATCTAGACCAAATATTGATATTTTTATAACAAAATCTGCAATAATATAAAATATATTTTTACAATAATATAAAAAACGAATTACAGTTTAACTTTACAAATCAGTGAATAATCTAAATTAATTATTATAGTTAGGCCTACTTCTAAACTACATTATAGTTTTGTCTAAACTTCTAATTCAGAAAAATACAAAAAAATATATTTAAAAAAATTATATAATATTAAAATTGAACCAATTTTCTAACGTTATTTATAATACAGAAAAATCTTATTTTTTTTAAATTGATAAAATTATAATAAAAAATATACATTTTTAAAAAGTATATTTGAACTATATTTGTGGTAAAAAAATAAATTAAAAAATCTAAATATTTAATTTAAAAAGCATTTGCACAAAATATACCGACAAAAATTGTAAATCATCAAAGTGGAATAGTTTTAGGTCAAATGGTCAATCCATCAATGACGTCATTTTTACGTACTAATTTCAGTGTCAATAACATTGACATTGTTTAACTTTTTGAACTGAAAATTCCTACCTTATTGTTTTAAAATCAATCTTTTTTTTCAACTTTTTGATACAAAAAATATTTTTTTTTAACAAACTATTTAAAATAAAAATAAATTAATTATACTTGATTTAACAAAACTATATTAATTTACTTGAAAATCGAGCATGTAAAAATCTACTGACTCGGTTTTTAATAACAAATAATATAAAAAATAAATTTTTTCACGTATTACACCGATTTACTTTTTTTTATGCTAGTAAATGTAAATACTCCAATTTTTAATATAAGTTAAATAAAAATAATTTATGAAAAATAAATTATATATAGTTAAAAATGATGATTTTTACTTTATAAGCTTAAAAAAACACCGTTTCACTCATTTAATTAAAAAAAATGATTTTTTTCGACACATTACGTTTCACTATACGTTTCATTACATCGTAAATCGAATTTTAAGTTCAACTTTCACAACAATTAAGACTCCTTTAGTTAACTATTGTTAGTTTGTACATTTTTCACTCCGAAAAAAAACAATTCAAAAAAATACTGAAAATTTCGGAAAATGGCCGAAACTCTACATGGCCGCCATTTTCTTATTCTTGTTCTTATTTTGGTTAAAAAAAAATATTTCGGTCAAAAATGTTTTTTTAAGACCAAAAACCTAATGTAAAATGTAATAAATTTTTGAAAAATCATTTACCAGTTTCTAATATAACTAATTCTACATTAGAAAACATCGATATTAATAATTTGATAAATAAGATTTGTTGAAAAACATTTTGTATATACCTTTATATATATATATATATATATATATATATATATATATATAAAAAGCTGCTTATAATGTGAACGATTATTTTAACAATGTATAGTTAAACAAAGCTGTAAAATTTAATTATAAATATTATACTGCCCAAATTTATACTTTTAAAAGAAAACCAAAAAACCTTTCACTTCAACCTCATACGTTTTTAAGGTGTCTAAAAAAACACGTTCTAAATACAATATTTTCATTATTACACGTTAACCAACCCAGTTAGTTAATCATATACACTATTCTATTTCACTTTTTTACATAAATTAAATCTATATAAAGTAAACTACTCTCACAAAACGGCGTTTTTCAACTTCGAAAAAAAAAATAGAACATTTTGCGTCACTGTGAAAAACCTTCAGATTTTCATTAATTTAATTTCATAACTAGCATAATATAAACTATACATACATATACAGTATTATAAACTAAAATTTAGCAATAAAAATTAGTTTTAACCATTTACAAAAAATATATATTGTTACACGGTATTAAGAAACCTCGACACGCTTCAAGCCTAAAGGCACAAAGCAAATTAATCTACATTTAATATACATATTACAATACTTAAACTACACAAAATGTATAGTTAAACCACACAAATTACACTATAATTAACTACATCTACATTTACAATTTTACATTTTCTTCTAAATAAACTAACATTTCAGTTTGGCTCAACCTTTGTAACACTTGTTTTGAACCAAACTTTTTACACTTCATTTTACCAAAATTAAACTATATAATAATTATAAACGTTACACGTATTTAAAATATAATCATACACATATATTTAACTATAAAATTACAATTTCAAAACCGATTTGATAACAAAAATTAACCTGTTTTCGGAGAGCGTTTTTAGACCGACTTAAAAGGGTTAAAAACTTCGAAGCCCGTTAACTGAACATTAACTAAACTACTTTTAACCAAACTAAACGATGGTTAACTATCTTATATCGGTGATATATCTTAATAAGTAATTGTTTTACATATGATAAAGCTCATTTGTTAAATTTACTGATGCTTTATAATGTTCTTTTTAACATTTTCATTCCACGTTAAGTTACACTAGTTCCGATTATAACGAAGTGAATATACTCACTTTACTATTTGTAAACTATTACACATTTAATGTTATTGTTCTTAACAGTTAACCATATAAACTCAATGTTATTAAGTTTTGGTGTTAAAAATACTTCTAGAAATTATTTCAAGTTAGCTAAAAAATCACGCAGATTCTTTTTTCAGCAAAAGTATACTTTTCAATACAACTAATATAAAGAGTTGCATCTCGAAATCAATCAATTGACTATTACTACAAGTTTATCGTATTAGTTTGTCATCCTAACTAACTATATTACACGTTTAAAAGCGCATTACACTCCATTAGTTAGACACTATTCGGAATGCAAACTGATATCTTTTGTACACTTGACTATTAATTCAGTTAGTTTTGAAAAAAAAACTATATAATTTTATATAATCAACTACTGACGTGAATTAATTATAAAAATATTCTATTACATTAGTTAATTATTATTAATATTAAAATATAACAAAATTAAGCTAGGTTTTCGGAAGAAGTTTACACCTGAGAGTTTCACACCGAAAACGAAAACTTTGAAATTACTTCACTAAAATGTTAACAGATAAAAGTTTCTAATCAATTTATTCTTAACTATTTCCCACTTCAACTACAGCAACTAATTTTCAACTGAATATTTGTTTAGGTTTATTTTAAAACTGGTTAACTAACCTGTCAGTTCATGCCCAGTGGCGATGAGTGAATAGGCTTAGTTTTTCACTATACAGTGTACTTTTCAATCTTATTTTTCATGTTAAAAACAAACTACAAAATCAACCCGATAGATTACATTTATACTGAAAAATAACTACATTTATCGAAAGTTCTGACAAAATAAATTGCATGTTAAGTTTATCATTTATGAATTGAAAAAGCCGTTCTTGCAAAATTTTATCTCAAAATTTTCAACTAATTCAGTCAGTGTCGAAAATCAGTTCTAAGGTGTAGTATAAAATAGATACCGGTACTTAATTTCTACCATTAAATATGTAAAATTTATTCGTCATATTAATAATAAAGTGCTATACCAAAAAATTTACAACTACTCAATCAAAATAGTAGTTTCTTTAGAAGAAGTTATCATACTTATATCGTACAAGTTAACTACTATAGTTAAACAATTTAGTGGTATTAACCTCTAAAAAATTGAATTAACTAATAGCTATATAGTTTTGTTCAACAAGTTGTATAAATTTTTATTTTAAAAATATACATATAAAATAAAAAATCTAGATTTAAATTACAATTATCATACAAAAAATGCTATTTCTTTGCTATAGTATTTCAAAAAATACAGTTTAACTCAACGGTATTTCATACGAAACTGTTTCATCTTTTGATTCTTGTTTCAATTCACAAGAAAATCAACATTACAAATAATAAAAAGATGAACTAAATACCGACAGAGACGTTATATTAGAACATCACATAGAAACAGATACATGGAGTGATATAGTCATCGGCTTTAAGTATTACCTATTTGTAGCAAGTCGGTTGTTTAGGAAACGCCAATAACTAACTTTAAATAACATTAATATCATAAAATAAGCATAACTTTAAATACCATTTTACTATAAAGCTTACAAAGAAATTGACTGAAATACATGTTTTCATGCCCAACTCCAAAAATAAAAAATAGCTTCTTGCTAAATTAACTACAATACTTCTCTGTGGTCAATCAACCAGAAAAGTTTCATTAGAAAACACATAGTACGTAGCGTTCAATTTTATGTACTACTTATTTCTCGTTAGTTAAAGAAAATCCATGTCATTATCTTCAAATACCAATCAGTTTTACACTATACGGGAATTTGTATCGTAAATATTCCATATTTCAACTCCAGATAGTGAAGTAATCAACCACATGAAAGTTGAATTATATAAATCAAGTAAACACAATAATATTTATCTGACACATGTTTTCTGTACTACTGTACATATTTTTGTAGTACATATTTCTTGCAGGTGGTTGTAAAAAAAAATGCCATGAAATAACTTCAAATGTCATTCAATTTCCCTATGTACTATAATTTTATATTACACAAAAATACCAAATCTTTCATTTTTCTTGTTTCAACTCCAAAATTCAAAAAGGCTGCTAGCAAGGAGTTCGATTAGAAATCGCATAAAACACACTACATATAGTAACAATGTACTCAATTTTATGTAACCTACTGCATATTTCTAGCAGAATGTTGTATAAGAAAGCTATGTCATAACTTTAATTACCGTTCAATTTCTCACTATACTTTTTTATATTACCACAAATGCAAACCATTCTATGGTTTTGTCGTTTGTAGACAGTCTCCTATGGACAGTCTCCAAAATTCAAAAGTACAAATAGTGAGAAGTTTAATTGAAAATAAAAACAAAATAACACAGTACCGGTACATAAAGTAATGGTATACTCAGTTTTATGTACCACATACAGTATTTGTGACAAGCCGTTCAATTTTATTATATTGATTTGAATCTTCAAAGATTTTTGACAATAAAACAAGCCCCGCTTTCTTGTTTTAACTCCAAAAATTCAAAAGTAACAGACAGTGAAAAGTCAAATTAGAAATCACATAATCACAGTAGTGTGTATTTGTCAATATAGTACATAGAGTAACATTGTACTCTGTTTCATGTATCATACTACATATTTTTGACAGGTCGTTGTATAAGAACGTCCTGTCATGACCATATTCAATTTTTACTGTGATATTTTGTATTGTCAAAGATACGTTTCAGTGACGAACCCCAAATATTCAAAACTACAGATAGTGAGAAGTTCCATATCACAAAGAAATAGAAATCAAAAAACACCATAAACCAAATATAACAATACATCTTATTGAAGAAACTACCATACACCATCTTTATCGGTTAAAACAAGCTATTTACATCTTTATCGGTTTAATCATTCGAAAAAGTTCGGTTCTCACTGATTACAGCACGTCTTCAATAAGTTTGAAAGTTACATAAACCATATCTTTGCAATGATGTTTCTTATCCTGCACTGTATTTATATATCTGCGAATTATTATATAAGGAAACCATCGTTTCAACTTATAACTCATCTTCTACAACAAACGTATCTGAACGACATTACACAACAACCATCTATTTCAACTATATCTCACAGATATATCAGTTATACAATGTATAACTTTACTATCACTAAAGTTCAACGTTGTTTTACCTCGTTTTAAACGGGTTTAAATTTGTATTTGCGTCTAAAATGTGAACATAACTACAATACCATAATTATTCGACTACAATGTTGTTCAGTGTCTCGGAATTAGTTGCTGCTGGTTATATACTTTTCAAACAGTAAACATGACATTGCAATATTCGTCATGGTATGAAACTGAAGGTATTTCATAAATAAATTCTACTAATAATTGACAAAGTTGATGACAAATTGTGTTTCTGAATACACCGAATTGAACGGGATTGAGCAACATTTGATTCAACAGCTTTCTATTTTGTATATACGATAGTACCGTACACTCCAAAGTACAACAAGAAAAACCTAATTGAAAAATTCGACCAAATTTCCTACACATATTTGCAAATTCTTTCAGCATAGACAAGTCTACAAAAGACAATTTAGTTCTGTAAACTTTAATTGTCAAACAAAAATGAAAATTCCTGCTTTTCTTTCATCCAGAAAGTTTTGCAAAAGAAACTAGACTTATACTACTTTGAATAGCTTTCTTACCATTATACTATTATAATATAGTGTATTTGTAAACTATCCTCTTTACAAACCCTGTATAATGCGAACTAGATGTTTCCTTCATTCCTGTATTTCCTTGCTTTTCACTCTCAGCGTTTTCAAGATAAGGCCCCACTCTCTATTTTTAGCAACCCTCTCACGTGATCTTTACCAACTCAACACCTATTAAGATATACTAAATTTTAGGACAAACACGACTGTCCTTTTGAAAAACCAAGCTCCAAGAAAGACAATTTCTCAACAAACAACCCAAAATAATTTCTCAAGAAATACCCCCAAATCTTACTGAAAGTGGTTTGTTACACAGAAGGTACGTCAAAGAAACAGTTTACATAGAAATTCATGGGTTTTAAATTATGCTGAATATATGGATTGTATAATAGTGAATCACTTGTAGTTTCTTAGAAAAAATATATATACTTAAACTAAAAATATATCGAAATGTGACTTTACCTTTTCTTCATCATTGCAATCTTTGGTTCCCAATTTCTCCAAAAATTCACTCCATGATCATTGTCGTATTGCACCGAAAATCTAACAAAATCAACAAAAATACAAAAATACAAAACAAATAGTGGAAAAAAAAATACAAATCATAAGAACAATTACATCAGACCAATATATTTCTGCTTAAAAGAAATGTAAACAACTTTTCAATACCTTTTATGCTATTTTAACATTAAGTTTTACATACAAAACATAATACACTTTGAAATACAATTAATGTATACATCGATACATGATATATACAATACATAATGTATACATGATGTATACAATATATTACACGTGTAAAATTTATCTACAGTCCAACACTGTTAATTTCAAGTTTTCACGTTTTGCAATGTCAAATTTGCACTTATCAATGAAAATTTAATCCTAATTATTTAATAGATTTGCAACTAAATATACAGGGTATCTGAAACGTCAGTGTGCAGAGTTGAAGTAAGGTGTAATACTGCACTGCACAGTGGCTTTTCAGACACCCTGTATGTTGTAATAAATATAAATCATCGTAAAAGCTACGTTAACATATCAAATATAAAGCTATGCAGAAATATATCACATAGTAAACAAAATATGTGAAATTTAGCGACCTTCAAGAACCGTTTAATGTAAAATTTCCATGTTAAAAAAATTGGCATCTTATAAAATAAATCCAAAATTTTGGATAGAATCAAAATTATAGTTAAATATATATTACCTCCATGAAAAACTAAGTTAACATATAATAATATAATAATTGTTAGAAAATAATATATCTCACAGGCTTATACAGAAATCAAATCAAGAAATATAGAAATTTGTTGACAAAAAATTGTTATTTTTTGTAAGAACACCCTGTAAAATTTGTTATAAAAAAAAACACTATACAAAATTAAAACTAAATCAACGCTCATAAAATTTCTTTATGTCAAATACTAACATGTCACAATAATATTTATGTATGAATTTTTTTTTAAATATATTTTTTTAATACTGTATTTAACTTTTATTAAATTCAAAGTTCATATTTGAAACCCTCACATATCACTATAAAAAAAAGTCATTAAAATTGCAATTTTATGTTTTTCTATGCTCTCTATAAATTTCAGCTTGAAATTTTTCTTAGCAAATTTTCTTCACCTTAGATTGAGGGAAAAAAATGGCCAAAGGCGGCCATTTTGCAACTTTGCTTTGTATTTAAGTCGCACACATAAGCCTACGGCACAAAATTCTTATACACGATCTTACATTTTTTATTATTATTATTATAGGAATTCTCTCCAAAAAAAATTTTTAACTATATCATTTACAATAGAAAAAAGTCTTTTAACATGTTATTTATACACCAATTTTATTTAACAGTTAAAAAAACTAGTTAAAACCATTAAAACATTTGATCCTTATTAAAAAAAAGTAATGTAATATCTTTTGCAATATTGGTGATAAACTATAACATTCAATTTTTATCCAAAGAAAATATCCAATTATTGAGATAGGTAAATAAAAGATATATACCTAAGACATTCGACATGGATAAATATACTATTTTTATATAAAATAAACAAGCATTATATATACAATAAACGTTCGACATTCTTTTAAAATACCTGCCAATTCTGATTAATGCTGATAAACAATAAGTTTAATTTGTTACCCAAAAAAAGTATCTAATTTACTAAATAACTTTAAAAAAATAGATACAGATATACCTAAGACGTTCGACACAGATTATTTATTTATTTATTTATTTATTTACACTATATTATACTATTTTTTATTATGTTATTTCATTTATTATACTATTTTTATATACAATAAACAGGCATTTTATATGCAATAAACGTTCGACGTTTTAAAATACTGATAACATGTCCTTTTGTGTATAAATTAACTTTTTTTTCTATTTCATAAAAAAAGTAGTAAAATGTACATAAAAATGTATGAATGACATGCTTCGCGTAGTCTATAATTTATAGTAGTATATATTTTTTAATTTTTAAAATAAAAATAAATAATGACCAGTTAGCAAGTTAATAATAACCAAAACCAATTCCAGTTAATTAATAAACAAAAATTCTGTTTCCTCTATAGTTAAGTTAGTTTAACGATCCTTATGTAGTTCACTTTGAAATCGTATAATATACATATCAAATAAGGAAAAACTATAAACTTGTTTCTACACTATTATTGTCTATAATTTGTTTTTAAATGTATTAATTTCATGCAAAAACAAAGATTTTGCTCTTCATTTTACA
>JAQIWH010002062.1:0-26844 GCA_034695005.1 Cryptops parisi
CGGTTCCTTATTGTGCTTTAGTGTATCGAGTATCACTGCTTATATGCTGGGTTAATTAAAAAACCATTATGGCAAACCCTATATGCCAGTTTATAAAGAGTATGCTTAAAAAGGATTTTTAATGTACTTGTATCATTTAAAAATACCAACTATGAGTATAAATCCTAGTTTAAGTTTAAAAATAAAATAATAAAAGAACCAATTAACAGCACGCCGAGTGGTATTAATGGTTATATACACTAACACCACCAGCTGCTTCTCTGTTGAACGAAAGTACCATTCCTTTTGTTACAGTCATTAGGTCCAAATACATACAAAAAATAACTTATTAACAAAAGCATTCTTTTAACGAACAATAATTATTAAAAAAACGACTTAATAACTGAAGTTATTGGTGGTTACATTACAACCTAACTATAAGATACACACAAATTAAAATAATAACTTTTCAATTGTTTTATATTGTTTTTTTAATATTTGTTTGTTAGAGTTGTATGAACACGCTTACGTATGCGGTATGAAAAACTCTTGGTAAATAGTATACGTAGGCTACTATATACTGCATAAACATCGTCTTTACATACTATAATTATGTGAGTCTTAGTATCATAAAATTTTAAAAACATAGCCATTTTATTGCTACTAATAATTTATTATTGCAATGTATTTTGTAACCATGAAGAGAATTATTAATGAACCTTGATGATACTACTGTAAGATGATGAATGACAAACCTAATGTATTTGTAAATAGTGTATTTGTGGGTTCGTTTTCGTGACAAACGTCACGCACTCCCAAAACATCAAAAACAAAATAAAAAACCCCAAAGTTCGACAATCGGAGACGACTAATCAACTTAACATATTGTCACTCGGTCACTTAAGTTAATGAATTCATCAGCCGAGCTCTTTCGTTATGAGACAAAGATCATTTTCATGCTTCTGCTACGACTTACATTTAACTCTCAATAAAGATATCGTATGTATTGATTAAAAATCCTGCTCAGTACTTTAACCTCCAACAAGCCCAAACATTAATATTAATAAAAGCCCACATTTATTTGTGAGAATCTTTCACAGAAATTCATCATCAACTAAAACAAGACGAAACAATAAAAACCTTGGAAACGTATACTAAAAAATAGTATACATTCATACCTCGCTTTACGGCCAAGATACGTTCTAGGAAAATTGACTGCAAAGCGAAATGCCGTATAACGAATCATATAAATATACTGTTGTACATTATTGTTTTTTTTATATATATTTTATAGATAGTAAATATACTATAATATATATAATTAGTTTTTTAATGTTAAAATACTGGAGTACAGTATACTGTACACTACAGTATGGAGTTTCCAGATGTTTTGGTTTTATAACTAAAATTTTGTGCCGTAAAGCGAAGCTGAGCCACAATTTTAAAAAGCCGTTATAGCGAAAAGCTGTATAAAAGAGCGGCGGTATAGCGAGGTAGTATGGGTGTATTGAGTAAAGCGTACTAAAGAATAGTTTAGTGAAGTAAATAAAGTACGGTAAGTAATAAGTAAAGTAAATAAAGTAAAGTATACTAAAAAAGTAAAGAATTATTCAACAATACTTTAGTATACTTTTCCAAGGGTTTCGCAGTGAAAATGTAATTAATAAAAATGAAACATATAGAAATCAAAATGTGGTAAACGTATGGTTAAAAGTGATGATAAATGTAACACAAATCACATGAAATTCGAATCTGAAGCTCTTACTGTGCTACGTCACGATCTAATACACTGCTCACAAAAAGTGTAGGTGCAGGATTTAACTTTTAATAAAATACACTGCTCACAAAAATTAGAGGATATTTCAAAATGGTATGAAAATTTTGAAATATCCCCTAATTTTTGTGAGCAGTGTATATTATTAAAAGTTAAATTCTGCACCATGAATAACATTATTAAAACTTAATAAAACAAGGGATTTTTTTACAAATAGCTTCTCCCACCTTACCGACTGGGTGCAATGTTGATGAAAACCCAACGTTTCGCCTTCTGTGTTTTTCAAGTAAAAACCATTTTTAACCGGTTTTTTCCTGTGCTGCTGGTGTCCTTTGTTTTTGTGTTCTTGTCCGTGTTTTCCCTTGAAAAAGCCTCTGAGCACAGAAGGCGAAACGTTGGATTTTCATCAACATTGCACCCAGTCAGTACGGTAGGAAAAGTTATTTGCAAAAATACTTTCCTTTATTCAGTTTTAATAGTGTATTTTAGATGTTCTAGTAATTTAATGCTTCAATAAGTTTTAAATTACTAGATGTTACAAATAATGTTAATTACATTAGTTTTCACAAAACTATAATTAACATTACCAATTAACCTGACTTCGTTTTGTTTATTCGTTGAATGGTGTCGTAACTACACATTAACTGAATAAAGCGACAAAAAATAATTTTTTTATCGATGTTACACGTCAATTTCATTATCCAGTGAGAAGCATACTGTATTCCCATCGTTAATTTCCGGTCTCGTTAACGGAGGACGCCACCTAATGTCGTCAACTCACGAGTTCGAGTCGATGAAACAAACTCTCTTAACCTCAAATCCTAGAGAAAACAATGAACTCGTAATAATGAAATACAACCTTATCACACAACGCTGATCACTGTATTACATGTACGGATTATTACATGTATGGATTTTAGTATATTATCCTAGATTTGCAGTATAATACTCTGTATAAATTATAACTGTACTAGAGCTATTGTAGAAGTAAACCCCTCATTTTTACCGGAAATTTTTCAACTTTAAAAATTTAAATAACATAAAGACACAAGCAAAAGTTGTGCAATTTTAGGTGTGACAAATGAGCAATTTGTGAACAACTGTCATAAGCTTCTTCATTAATGAAATGTTGTAAGAAGCTGACGTCACATTTGTCCACGAATTATTGTAATTGTCATACCTAAAATTACGTGTGTCTGAAGACCTGTTGTTTCCTTGTTTCCAGAAATGTATAAACAAAAAGAATGTATTTTATATATATACGCTCGTGTTGTTAATAAAACTGACTTGTGAGACAAACAGACATACAAAGGAAATCATCTATTGTTTTAGATTGATAAATTTATCAATAGTTTTAGATTGATATATCACAATGTAATTAACGAGAGTAGCATTGATTAACCTGAAGTTGGTGCAACAAACCCATTAAGTATATGGTATCTAAAATTACAATGTCATATACTAAGTGAATGAACGTTACAAATTTCGACACCGTGTACAAGTTCAAATCTCTATTTATAGAGTATTCATTTATACTTTTATGAAACTATAACTACTGTAAAGTATACAAAACTTTGTTGATGCTTGTAGATCCCAGCATGAGTTGGGGTTTAATGTTTTTCCCCCGATTATGTTCGAAATGACGACATTCGTTAGCTACTTGTTCCATTCATTTCTGTCAACTAATCTGCATATTTTCCCCTAACAAACATGTAATCCCCTCTTTTCCATGTCACGTTTATTCTCCCGCCATTTTAACGTCGCATGTTTGCGATTCGAAAAAATTCGCTCTTGTCACAGCTCAAAAGACACCGACTGAGTGAGAGAGAGAGAGAGAGAGTCTGCTGCCGCCGCCACCGAAACAAGTTCGCGCCTTTACGTCAGTTTCATGATGGCCGCTCGAAACGTCAACATCGTAATAACGAGACGACACTACTGCCGCTACAACTAGAGACGAGACGACAGTGTTAGTACGCTACAAAACGTATAGGGAGCGCGTAACAGCAAGTTGGTTCCACTTGTTCCTCGTCGCGAGTTAATTCGGTTGCCGTTTCGGAGGTTCAGTGCGCATGCGCCAAACCGGGTGGTGATTTGTCACACGCCTGGGCTGACAGCACATCTGGCGCTTGGCTTACTTCTCATCACGTGCGCTCGCGCCCCCCTTTGTTAGATCACCAACCGCGTCGAAGACTCGAATTACGAAAATTGGCCCTCAGGCCCTCCATGTTGCTTTCTCCGTTGCTTTGCCATGATCGAATACCTTGCTGCCACACGGCGACAAATTGGTGCAGCAGCCACTGGATACACAAACACGCTTAATCTCTCAATACACTCAATCTAAGCTCGTTTATCTAACAGACTGCGGCGTCCATTTTTTTCCTCTAAATGAACATCTTATTTAAGCAGCCACTTGCAGGAAGAATGATTGGGTTTTACAGCAGTTTAAAAGAAAAATGCTAAACAAGAATTTCCCACTTAACGCATACATTTCACGGGTAAATAAGAAACTTTGAAATAAATGAAAAATAAACATTAAAATCACGAATGTATTGAGAGTGTGAAGGCACATAAAAACTACTGTATTTCAAAACATAGAAGATATTGAAATTTTGTGTACTACGGTATACAAAATTTTGTGTAACACACAAATTGATTTGAATGTTTGATTCACAGAAATTATATAGCCTACCGTTTAAATATCTAAAAATAATTAAAACTAACAAAATTTACTTTGTCAGATACCAACTCGGAGTATTATATCTATTAGATATCAATAAAACACTAAACACAAATTTTTTTAATTAATATAATCACAAAAATAATTTTTTCAATGCTTGTTTTCTATTCAAAACTAACCACAAAATGTTATATACAGAGAAAGTCCTCAATTTATACTAGTTCCGTACATTTGATTTCAATTCGTAAGTCAATATCAGTTAACCATACAATTGCTATAAGTATAGTTCCATAAAATTAAAATAGATAATCAAACAAAATTTGTATTTTTTTAAAAGAAAATACTTAAATACTTGAATACCTTCAATTGTATTCATAACTAGAATGCAATTGAAGGGCTCGGTGTAACAGAGTGTTAAGTAACATTTTTACATTTTCGAGGAAAACAGATTTAAAGATCTGAACTGGTCTTTGCTACGTCAAACCTCTTGCACTAACATCTTTGCACATATTGTTGTTTTGCTCAAAATTATGCGTTAGGAAGGTAGAATTGCACCTAACACATTCGAAAATGCTTCTGGGTAATTTTCAACAAAACAATGTTAGTTAACACCTTTTTACACCAGGCCCTTCAATTCTTAAAATGATCTTTTGAAAATCAACAACAAACCCAAACAACTAAACCAGCGTTAATTTCAAGACATTTCAAAAGATTCTCAGGTAAAGCTGCTGTACACGTCGTAAAGCTAATTCCGAATTTACAACTACAAACCTCTTGATTCGTCGCTACACGTACAGTATAAGGCTGTTGGGTTTTATCTAGTAACATTACTCTCTTAGCTTGTTTACTTTCACCCTCTCTCTCTCTCTCACTCCTTGGTTCGTGTTGTCGACGAAAACCGTATTCAGTTAGCGTATTTGAACCCGTTTACCGCAACGATTTACAACGGCCAACGTTTACGATTTGGGAACAGGTTGGGTTACTCTCACTCTCTCACTCTTTCTCTCCATCCACCAACTAATGGTGATGTACAACAACCCCTAACTCTACTTTGCGGCTCTACACGTCATGCTATATAACCCACCGACCAGAGTTAACACCACACTACTACTATAGCTAGGCCTATATTGCTTCAACCACCGTTGAGAAGAAGAAGAAAAGGGTAAAAAAAGGAAGGGGGGGGGGAAGAAGAAAAAGAAGATCATCTCCATTCTCCATCGACTCAATCCGCGCCGGATCAGCATGCAGCCCGGATACTTTGCATTCCTATTTTCCTTGGAAAAAGAAGAAAGAAAAAGGGGATAAAAAAAAATCTATTCCCCCTCTTTATAGCGAACGACCACCATCCTTCATCAGGTGGCGCTGCCTTTTGATGGAAAAGCGCCTCCAGCGAAAGCCTCGCAAACGCCAACACGCCACCAATGGCGACGACGCCAACAAACGCCAAAAGGATTCCCTTTAAAGCATCATCCTTTTGCCTTGTTTTCTACCCTCTTATTCCACCTTCACCCCCCTCATTCCCTCATACGTCCATTTTGGTGGCACGAGCTGGCCAATGAACCTGCTTCTCTTTACTTTCCACCTGACTCTCTCCGAGACCTCCATCGCTCAGATTGTTTTCTTTTTTCTTTATTTTTTTTTATTTTCAACCCCTACCCCCCCCCCTTTCTCTACCTTCATCCACCTTAGGTTTTTCGTTAAGCATCGAATCCATCTCCTCCTATTGTGGGCGTTAGAAAGAGGGCGAAGAAATGAGATTCTGGTTCCACTTTTTCTCCTCTCTCTTTTGCCAAAGCCAGATGAAGAAGAAGAAGAAGAAGAAGAAATTCAAGCAAGGTGCCAATTTCAATGAAAGAAACATAAGAGACAGAAAGTGGAAGAAAAATTCCCGAACGCTAGCTGCTTTCTTTTCGCTCTCCCATTTTATTTTTCTTGATTTTTTGTTGTATTCTCCCCCTTTTTCTTTTCACTCAGTTCGACTGTTAATCCAAAGTCAGTAGATTTAATGCGCAAGTTTTGCAAAACGTTTTTTTATTTTTTATATTATACATTTTTTTTTATTTCACTATGTGTGTGTGTGTGGTTTCTTCAACCGTATAAACATGACGAAAAACAAAAACAAACTCATCAACCATCAAAGAAAAACTTCAAACACAGTTCAATTTACTTTCGAGCGACAATAAAAAAAAAATATTATAAATATAAAAATATTATAAATTTAGTACAAATTATAATATACCCCTATACGTGCTAAAACTTTATGTTGAAATAAATTTTCCACAGAAATCTGATAAACTTCTAAGTAGTCAGTATACGAATTTAAAGATGCATAACAACAGTTGTCATGTTACGTATTTGAATTAACCCCACAACAACTGAAATACTTCACTGAATAACATAGATGACTTGCAGAGAAACGTTTGTTGAGGGCAGCGAGCCATTTCATGTCTATTGTTGCATACATTTTCATTTCGGTTGGGTTATTGAAAATAAATAAAACAAAATTGGATTCTGACTAAATGAGATCGTGGCTACAACTTTCTAAATATGACTTGGTACCTGCGACGCATTGTTTGAAATTTAACAATGCTACTTCCGTAATAAATAATTTCAAGGTCGACGAGACTAGTATTATTGTATCGCCCCTGGATGTTGTGATCAAATTTCATATGACTATAATTGACATATTTGCAATACTAAGCGAGATATTCCCCTAATACACTTGAAAAAAAGCACCCTGTATAAATCAAAAATCTAGATATTAATTTTGATAAAGATTTTATAAACGCTAAATGAACACAAAATGTACATTCACATTGTATGTTCACCTTATTCGAATATTTCGTAGATTAGGCTTCCCTGCAAAACATTCAAATTGACCGCCAAAAAGTTGGCTTTTCTGTACGACACATTGAAAATTATATAACAAAAAATAAAAAATTAACAAAAAATACAGGGTGTTTCTAAAACGTCTGGCTAAATTTTAGCCACAAATGTTACGCATAAAAAAATAAAATAACGTTATGTAAACATGGGTTCGGAAATGGTCCCTTTAGAAAATGGCAAAATACGGTCACCATTTTTGTCTAATATGTTCAAAAAGTTTAAAATAAGATACCTTCTCCAAACCCATGTTTATACAGATTTTCCACTTTGCTTTAATGCATAGTTGTTTAGATGCATAGGAGGTTGAAATTGGACCAGACCTTTTAGAAACACCCTATATAGTGATAACAAACAACACGTACTTCAAGAAAGTACGCCTTAATATGTTCTTATCATTTAACATCAAAGTTAATTAACGTGTTAATGAACTTCTTTTGATACTATTCGTTCACAAAACTCGATGCATAGCATTACCTTGTATGTGCAGCTATAATGAATACATTTCACTTACACGCACTTAAAGACCCGTATATTATTTTTTATGTCATTATCAATATTTTTCATGTTATGAAAAACACCTTGACGTCAATCATTCCGACACGTATAAGAAACACCAGGCAGTTAATTTCATTTATTAAACAATCTGTAAAACTTTCGGTGTAAACTGATGAGCGCTTTAATTTCATTCTTTTTTTTATTAAATAAAAACCCAATTTTTTTCCCCCTCTACTTCGTAAAACACTTTTGATGTTGTCTAACTACCTTTCGTTTCGATTAAAAGAATATTAATTAACTAAAAAGCACTTCCATGTAATTTCTGTATCGATTCACTTTTCTGCATGCTTTAAAAGAAAAAAATAAAACAAAAGAGAAGAAAATTTTGCTACCACGCAAGCTTAGGTAACGATTATCTCTTGTTTCTTTAGCTCTATTAAGGGTGAAAGAAGATTGGCGAGATCTGGTTTCTCGCGCAACAACAACAATAACATCAACAACAACAACAACGAACATCGAGGAAAACTCATTTGTTTCAAAGCAAACAAACATCCGAATAAACTCGGTTAATTAGAAATCTAGACAATTTCGTGTTTACTCTTTGTCAAAGCCAGCACCGATATGCATTTGAAGCAAATCGAAAAGTCCGCTAATTTCCTTTATAAAGTTGACACTTTAATACGTTTCCGTCAAGAATTTCATGAAAACGAGGTGAGAGTATATAGGGATTTCACCGAAATAATCCGTTTCCTGTTATTTCACGAATTAAATCGTAAAAGTGTGAAACGTTTTATTTAATCAACCTATTTAAATACTGGATGTCAGTACATATTCGTAATTAGATATTTTTATCCTTTAACGAGTTTCACAAATTAACTAAATTGAGAAACCGAGATAAAAGAGATAACAGTAAGTAATAATTTTCTTATAAAAGAGATGACAGTAAGCGTCCGAATTTTTCCTGACATGCATTTTTTGTGTGGCAAATGGAACAATTTGTGGAAAAACGTGACGCCAGTTTCTCGCTCAACCAATCAAACCTGCTTGGTGAAAAAAATGACAACACAATTTCCCACAAAATGCTCCACTTGCCACACCAAAAATCGCGTGTGTCAGGAAGTTTTTAAAGTGTAACGTTCCTTATATGCAATTTACTTAATATGCGACGAAATGAAAATTCTTCCAGATGTTCGCTACGTGGGAGAAAATGTCGTTATTACAGATTTTCTGTGTTAATGCACAAGAGACTGAACGCTGAAAATAAGTCAATTTATGGAAATTTCGTTATATGCGATTTAAAAAAAAATAATTGACGAACTTCAGTATTGCACGATTATCTAAGGAAATCGTTAATCCACAAATAATTAATAGATTATCAAAAGTCCCGTTACGGTGTAATATTTCTGAAATGCAAATGGCAGCCAGAATACTGTACTTTTAAATTACATCCAAAGAGCTAAGCATTCAATTATCGTGTAACGCAAAACCAATTTATTATGCTCCTACGTAAAAGTATTTAGACTGCCATTTTACAGTATCGAGATATTACATTGTAACAAGTCATTCGTTGTCACCCTGTATATAAAAAAAAAATTTTTATAGTTTTTATTCGGCCACACAGGCATACACAACGACATAAATAGCCTAAAAAACATCAGGAAACAAAATCCTACAAGTATACAAAAGCACACACTGTACGAGGTGTGACAATTCCCGGAATTCATGTTGAAAAAATATGTACACACTTGTGCAATGGCAGTTACTCTCACTCTCACCTCAAAGTATACCGTTCCTGAAGCTATATACCAAGTTTGACATTGTTACTATTGCTGGATACGTTTCTAGAACTCTATTTCTGGAATACTCTTGAATATATTTTTGTCGCGTTACGATGGATGTCAGAAATGTCTAAAAATCTTTTGTCATTTAATGGCAGTTTATATTTTTTATGGAAAATCAGAAATCTCAAGGTTAATAAAGTGCATGATCTAATTTCAAAATTGATGTCTTACCCCCGAAGTCCTGGACACTATGCGAATCATAGCTTGCAGAATGCTCAATGTTTATCACCGATTTTTACACCAAAACTCTCACACACACACACACACTTATACTGTTTTGGCAACTACTCACTCACTAATGGCTCAATTGATTTACGGTTTCAGCATACACTAGTGTAAAACATGTCTAAACACGCATAGGCACGTGTTTCAACCAAGATTGTTACACAACCGATACTATGCAGCCATTTCGGAAATGGCTGCATAGGCATTAAATTGTCACATTACTAACATTTGTACACTACTTGTATATATACGTCAAGAAGCACTTTATATACCCCTACATGAAATCAACGAACAAAACTACTTCGAATTAGAACATGCGTTCCGCAAAGATAAAAAGTAAGAAGTATTCGACACATTCTGATGATTCTACATGTATTCGTGCAGAGTTGGCGACGTAGAAGACGACGAATAAGAGTAGGAGAAAAGGAATCAAATGAAGACGAGTTGTGTTGGAACCGACTTATTTATAGGGCGTTCACAATAGCTTTTAGTGCTTAGGTGAAGTTTTAAAGCGATCAGCGGTCGTTGATGCCATGGCAACTATGAGCTTTTCCTTAGATCATTGCTTGCAAATGGCGCCCAATCGAGCATCGTTAGCGCTGGCAACGGTGTAAACAAGAGACCTAGGCTTGAGACCTAAAGACCTCTTTTATACACTCGGACCGCCTGTGGATGGGCAACGAGCAACTCGGAGAAAAGCCTAATCAAGTGACGCCGTTGCTGCCCCTTTAGTCGTGTGCCAATGGCGACTGTTATAGACGCCACGAGCACAGTTGACAAAAGTCAACAACTGCCAACGCCGAGACCGGTAATGTATCTGATTAGCAGTTACCGTGCACAATGGTGGATAGACGAGCAAAATGGTGGTGTTTCAATTTTCAACAGGCAGAAGCATCGAAAATGGTCACATATATGGTGTCTGTCAATCACATTATGCAATTAGCGAATGTATAATATGGTGTGTTGTGAATGAACTGAAAATTCAAGTAGTAGTCGACAAAGATGCTGTAAATCTGAATGTAAAACAACAAAAAATTATAACTAACGACGTGTAAACTCAGTTCATATGATGTCTATGATTAAAATATGATTGATAGAAAATATCTGCCTCAGTGTGTCATGGTTAAAAGATAATGACAAAATGGTTTAGTCACCATTATTAATGAGAATAAATATCATTCCAGCATAAAGTCAAGCAAATTTAAAATTAAAGCATATATATATATATAAATGTAACACTGTAATGGTTCTACATTTAATTTCTTTTAAGACACACGTAATCTCTTGAAATGAAATGATACTGTAAAATTCGTATCACGTCAAAATGTCGTAGTAATAATGTCGTCGACAAAAATGTCGTGGCGAAAATGTCGCTGTTCAAAAATGTCGCTGTGCAAAAATGTCGCTGTGCAAAAATGTCGATGTACACATTACACACATATTTTACATATGCTGTACATATCTGTAACATTACATTTTCATACGTTATTATCTGTGCTATAGTGCTTACAAGAAACTGCGATAGGTTAGGTTAGGTTTGCTTACAAGAGACTACGTTAGAGTTTAGGTTAAGGTTAAGTTAGGTTATATTTTTCACTGATTTTTTTTTAACGGTGACATTTATTATGGCGACATTTTTGTACGGCGAGATTTTTGTACCACGACATTATTACCGCGACATGTTGTCGTACATTCGTAAAATTAATATCGAAAATCGCCACGACGGAAAGTGTGCTTCATTTTTAGCAGAAAAGTGATACAGAAAAGCGCACCCTAAACTTAATGAACAACATCGTTCTTTTTTTCTCGAAATTGACCAAGTCTTCAACGTATGAAAGTTCCTTATATGCGATTTATAATTTATACGACCAAAGAAATCCTTTCATTAGCTCGTTTCATGCAATAAAAATTCGTTATTTTGAGATTTTGTACAGGGCTATACAATTTATTAAACGTTAAAATTTTACCACTTTATGAGAATTTCTATAGATGCATTTCAATTTATGCGAACTTTTCGCAGAACGTAAACCTTCACATAAATCAAGAACTACTTATAGTAAAAGTTCGCTATTGAAAGTGAGGTAATTACTGTAGGTCATCTACTCAAAGTAAAGAAAAGTTTTCAAAAACAAAAAAAAAAACATAAGTAAAGATTTTATGGACAATTTTGTGAAACCTACTCATTGGCCACAAAAATCCATTACCATAAATAAACGTAATTTAACAAATACATAATCCATAAAACTAGTCTATGAAACACTTGGAAACCAAGCGTTGACTGCAAAGTGCAAGTCAGACCGTTCAAATTATCTAACAATAGCTATTGCGGATGATTAAAATCCCTTGCAAATGATGTGCAAGAAGTTGTCTTCGAACTGTTAAAGATCCGTGAACCTCGTTCACTGTGACGAAACGAATAAAATATTACGAAACTGAACAAGCTAACTTATCAGTCTCATTCGCCAGCGACTTCCAAGCAACAGTGGCAACCATCACAACCCATATGCTCCACTCATTGACTGTGAAAGAAAAAATTACGACTTGATAGCAGATCTCCAAATTACTCATGATGTAAAAGAAGAAGGAAAAAAACAACTAGCGGCAACTCTTTTTCTATTGAAAACGCTTTTCTTGCTCGGTCTTATTAAACGGAAAAGAGTCTCAAGAAACGAAAAGAACAAAACGTAAAAAAGAAAAGAGAATAAAAAGAAAAGAATTCCGACAACCGATGCTGAAAATCCGCCTAATTCCAACGTAGTTCTTCGGCATGCAAATCGTTCTTCGCATCCTAGACGATCCTTTAAATTAGTGGCACGTGGTGCCCATCGACCCATGTTCGCTCGAATAAGCCCTCCTATTTAATTACAAGCACCAGACGACGCAACAAGCAAACAACCAACTACACTAATTGCGTTTATATGCATTTGTAGCTTGCCGCTTTTCCATTCGACCTAATGTATTTATTTTCATCAACTGTTAAGTAAAGAAAGTTGATGGTATTTTATTTTTTTTTGTTGTTTATTTATTTTTTTCTCAAATTGTTTTTTTTCTACTTCCATCATTATCATCATCATCTTTAACCGAATAATTAAACGCAAAACTTCACCAACATGGCTGACAATAATGGAAAGGTGAATGGCTATCTAGTTAGCTGCTTAATGAACGATGAGATTTCTATCTTAGCTAATTTTTCACCGACACGTTTGTCATTCCATAAATGAGATAAACACGCCACTAAACAACGTAAAAGACAATGTTTTCACAATTCAGGTGGAATTATCAGCAAGATTTACGAGTCATAATTGGTAAATACCGTTGAGTCTTCGAGTAGTGCGCGGATTCCGTTCAACGAACACCTCGCACAGATCGAAACTGTATGGAGAGATACACTGTATATACGTGTATACTGTGAAACCTCTCTGAAGCGACCACCCATCCTTCCTTCAACAACTTGGTTTCTTCAGTGAGGTGGTCCCTACATGGAGGGTATTTAAGTACACAAGTCAAAAACCCGTTCCAGAGAAAAATGATTGTTTTCTAGATAGTTTTCTAGATTTGTGTTAAGTGTTTATTCCAATGGATGAATGAATCATATAAATAAGCTGGATGTAGTAAACTATATAAGTAATATATATAATTATGTATGTCAGTTTATTTATAATAATGCCTGATTTGGCTCAACACTGCTTGTATTGAAGTGTACATCTTTAATTTCGTATTTGAATTAACCAAATAACTAAAAATAACCCCACTGCATAGTATCAGTGACGTGCCGAGAAGCTGCATCCTACATTTTAATCACTATCGTTGAATCAATTTCAGTTAAATTATTGGAAATAATTTAAATGACAGTGCATTCGGACTAAATGAAACACTGCCTACAACTTTAGAAATATGACTTGATCGCATAAGACTCATAGTTTCTTATGTAAAAAAATGTAATTTCGGATTTGTACCAATGCGAGTTAAATGGAAATATTCCACCATTGTAAAGAGCCCTATAAAGATGCTATTATATCTAAAACTCAATATATTCAATATATTTATGATAGCCTTTCGAATATTCACATTGAACCGTATGTTTGACTCACCCCTGTACAATATAAAACCATAAAATTATAGGTTAGAGAGGTTACTAACTTTTAACTCCATAATAAAACTATATAATTTTTCATTCAAAGCTTCTTTCAAGTAAAATCGTCTTAAGCAGGTTCCATTGTATACGGATGCAATTTACTGGTCTATTCTTCACAGTCACCTTATTGCACACCTTATTAACCTTTGCCTATAGACAAACAAACGCAAGAGCTTTCTTTCTGTTTCGTCGTCGGTATAAACCTACACAGTCGTCTTTACATTTTCACCACCATCGCTTGGCGTTGGTGAAACGGGCAATTTTCATAATTAACATTCGCATTAAATATGGCACACGTAATTAAATTTCTTAAAGGTGTAAGCCAAACGATGGCGTCTTTCCCATTCCCCAACTTTCCAACAACCGGGGGGAGGGGGAGAAATTCGAAAACGCTTTTGCAAGCTGACAAAGGAGCTATTTTCCATCGAATCTCATTTTGCAAAATCAATAAATCGCACTTCGCAAAACGCATCCGTTCCGCGACCAGTAGTAAAACGCGCTCCATCCATACACACTTTACACGAAACAATTGAGATCGACCCAAACAAAACCGTATGAATATAAATTGATGAATTGGTATATAAAGATAAATCGAGAAAAAGTAATCCAAAGTGGATAAAAAAAACCATCCAAAGTAAAATCACGTGATTGATACCCAAACAATTACAATGTCGTCAAATTCACATTTCTGTTACTATTGTTAAATCTTAGAAAACAATCGACCAATTAATATTAAATAAAAATACCCGGTAATCAATAAAAACAACAACTACAACAACAATCACCACGATAGATTAATATACTGTAATTTACCGGGTATTGTTCCAAGCTTTAACGCACATACCGCGCTATGAAGAGCCAACTGATCCAGAAACCGCTATGAAGAGCCAAATGATCTTACTCTATTTACTACTAGCTATGGGTAAATAATAAAATACAGCAGTGCGTGCAGATGCGCTGTATTATTAACGCCAGCGAGAATTTATCAACAACAACAACCACACAACACAGATCTGGTTTATTAATTAATTTCTTTATAATTAATTTCCTTTGTTTTTGTGTATGTGTTTGTAAGTCACACTTTAAATTCATAAAGTTTACCATAACAACGTGAAGTGAACAATGATATTCACAGAATAAAATACTAACAATGAAATACGTGATAAAGAACAACTCTATACAAACAGTAACCAGTAATAATCAGATGAAGCAAGATTCTTTGTATACACAAAGAATAAACACAGTAATTACCGTAGATAGGATTCCCCGTCATCACGGACGGATATACATCTACTGTAGTATATTTTATAGTTGTTTAACTTGTAACATTGTTGGCTTTTGTTGTTATCTATCCTATTCTTATGAACTGTTAAAATAAACAAGAAACAGAATTTTGTTTCAGAAAACAAACTCTGTTTTTAAATTTACAGGAGTTCATCATAAGAACGTGAGTGTAAACAATCAAAAAGAAAAACTTTCGCGTCACTATTGACAGGTTTACACATAGTTAACATAGTACATACGCACAATGGCGTCAAACGTCTGGCGCCATAGATCACATGTTTAACATAGTTTTCGTTTAACGTTTATTCTTATTGGGACATCTTAAATCAGTAGGTTATTACTATAAATATTTACCTAAAGTGCGAGACGTAACCCGATTCTATCGCTGTAGCGTAACCCCCCTCGATTTTTAACAGTAACCCACCGATTTTGCATAAGTCTGTGTTAGCGTTTCAATAACAACGGAATATTTTCTCCTTCCTCCGTCATTATTGACGGTCATTCGGCTAGTAAGTTTAATAATACTGTACTAAAATAAATGAGTTTTGGTGAAATAGATGTCTAAAGCAGACGTGTTAAGGATGAGGAGTTTTGGGCCTGTTTCTTGAATGGCTTATCCGGAAATTCATTTGTCTCAACTTAGGTGAGTGTTGTTTGGCTTCCCCCTTTTCTACGCCGTGTCAAAGGGAGTACACCAACATGGTTTGGATTAATGCGTTAACCCTTTCGCTTCCACAGATGGCGGCTGCGTGGACGATGATTGTCCGCTAACCGTTTCCGTCTGTCGCGAGGTTGGAGTTGCAGCTGTCGTAGGAGGCGCTCAGCAGCACAATATCGATTTCCTCCCTCGTATATACGAAAACCTTTTGTTTTCCCTCTCCCCCCAAAAAAAGAAGAACAGGAAGCACACTAGTGGTTGTTGGTAAGGAGGCCAAAACGATGGATTGCCTACACCTCCTCCTCCTAGCAAAAGTCGCCCACACCACCTATTACTAAGCTTCCCTGCAAAACATCATGGAGGATAATCTCTTCCACCAGGCTATATGGCCGAATTGACCCAAGATTAAAATTCTACCAAACCTTGTAGTGGACAGTATACTTAAGTTTTTATTGGTAGTGACAATGTTCATTTTCCATGCATCTTAAAAAAAATGATAAATGAAGTCATCGATTTGAGTGATTTTCGAAGCATATCTTTCGTAACTATCGTTTAACATTATTGGAACAAGTTTACTAATTGTGTCATTTAAGTAACATCTATTATAATGATACACTAAAACCCCCGTTAAACTGCCATGCTTGGTGCTGGCAAAAGAGTGGCAGTTAACGAGGCGAGTGGCGGGTAAATGCTCATAACGCAGCCTTTGCCCGTTTGTTTTACAGTGAGTTGGCTATTTAATTTTTAAATAGAGAATGATGAATTGTTTTACATGTTTTAAATATTGATGAAATATTGGATTACTAAGAAAAAGTATTACAAGTAAAACACGTTCGTAAAAATGTGTTTGCCGAATGTTGCCGAGCAACAGGAGTTAAAACAACAAATAACTGTAATAAATGTTGCGAAGCAACATCAGTTAAATTAATGAATTGCGCAATAAAAACAAAATATTTTCCCGTCATTTTTAACAAAATATTTACTAGTATTTAAAATATTTTTCTTATGAACATCCTTCTAGTTGTTTTATATAACTTTTTTTGTTTCTTTGAAACGATTCAAAGTATAACACAAATGACACTAAAACCTGTTCTAGATTATATACATGAACCACTAACAAGGTAAAGTTCTGACATGTAGCTCGCACCCAGAGGAGTGATATATATATTTTCAAATACTCTGTCCTATAGCGAGTAAAAATCACCTAAAACTCGCCAGCAGAAATCAAGTATACTATGCTTTAAGTGTCCTTGAAAATTTTTAAATTTTCAAATTTTCTTCAAACGTATTATTAGAACTGTGTATAAACTAGGCCCCTACACATCAATAACAAACTTTTTAAAAATAAAAATATATTAACCGTATACCAGTTAGTCACTTATAACAGAATAGTGGAAATAGCTAGAGGCCTGAAAAATCCTAATCATTCATTAAGTTTCATCTCTCAATATATTTCATATCTCCTTTAATTCGCTCTTCGAAACGCTTTAAAATAGCCCCGACAATCGACTTACCTAATCATTATAGATGTCGTTTTCCATATAATACCTTCAAAATCTGGAATAAACTTCCGTTCCAGATAAAGAAATTAGCATTATCATGCCCAAATGGTGGTTGTACTGCAGTTTGTACCCATTTTAAAAAAGCTGTTATCGAAACATGTTCTGTATTCAAATAAATTTTAGTATATTCACTGTTTTTGTTAACCTTTATAGTTAATATTGTGTAATTTTGTTTATTATCATTTATATGCAAATTATGTATCTTTTTGTTATACTTGTCTCTAAGGGACGAAAATACAATGAAATAAAAAAATAATGTAAATGTTTAAAATAACAGTATCGTTTCGTCCTAAAACATCATTTCTGTGCGTAAACATTTGTAAAACTTTATTCAGCCATGCATATATTATAAAGAAAACTACTGTATGTATAATTATCTATTTATGTGAAAAAATGTACTTTTGCAGTGAACCTCCCATTCTGGTTAATATTATTTATTTATTGCATGAACGTTCAAAGTGAACAAAAGGACATAACATTACATGAGAAAAAATAATAATAATAATAATAATAATAATAATAATAATAATAATAATAATAATAATAACAACACGCAAGGAAAAAAAGATTAAATTTTTTTACAAATCAATAACAAAAGACTTCAAAGCAATGTTAAAATGTTTACATCTAGAGTGGCAGGAAACACGATGGAGTTTTTAATAACCTTCCACCCTAATTAAGAAAAAGCAACAATGTTTCAATTCAAAGTGCACGAATAATTTAAAATGTTTTCATTTTAAAAATCAACTTTATAATCACGTTCTTTACAGTAATACTGTATTTAGCTCTGTCTGTGTGTGTTTGTGAACATGACGCAGTTTGCTGTTGTAATGGTTTACTAAGTACTGTAATAATAGAACCACAACAATGAAAATTGCGGCTATTTTAGCACCCGTCATTGTTGACGGGCATACATCTATTAAACAATATAAAAGCCTATAAAGTATTTCTTTCTCTATCGCTCTCTCTTTCTCTCTGTGCCTCTTTCCATGCCTCAATGTTTCCATGACAAAAATTAAAAACAAACAATCATGAGATAACATAGTAAATGTGTTATCATACCAACATAAACAGTAACTATCTGTAACGAATGTTGCTAAGCAACATGAGTTCAAATATTTTTATGAATTGAATCGATTGCCTCCAGTCATTGTTAACGGACATACAGCCTCGTATTATACTGTATAGTTAAGTTTAACCTATTTTAGTGTTTTTATTTCCTTGTTTGTTGTAACTGATTTTAGGGACGTAGAACAATATAATATAAAATTTAAAAAAATAAAAAACTTTTTGTATAAGCTACATAAACAATATTAAACTTAAATATTTATTTATTTTCCAAATACTAGGCTATCTTGCGTTATGCATTTCGCATTTGCAAAACTAGCAAGTTTTCTTTAGACAAGTTTCAGTGTTTAACACTCACTCCATTTCAATCGCGACCATCACCCGTGAACATCCATTTCGACAAAAACGAAAGTGAAACCAGATTGGATAAGTTTACTGTTGATCTAACCGTCACTTCCAACCAAAAACAAAAACAAACCTACACAACTAGACTTTCACCGTGGAAACTCATCACTCATATAACCTTAGCAGCAACAACAGAAAACAAAAACAACAACCACCACAACAAAAAACACGAGCAAAGGTGGTCATTTTGGGAACCAACATCTTTCCCAACCCTACAAGAACATCATCATCTACGTGAATTTTCTTTCAGCCAATGGAGTCAGTTTGTTCCCAATCTCCATTTTCTTTTTTCTCTTTTCGTTTCCCCCCCCCCCCCCGTTTTGCTCGCTAGCTAGCTCAGAGATTTCTTCCCGGGGGAAGACGAACCCATTTTCTGTTGTGTGTGCGCGTGTGTATGACTGTGTCTGTGTTTGTAAGGGGGGCGCAAACATTGGGCTCGAGTGTATACGCCGTGGGGATGCCATTATTTATTAAGACTCGATCTCGGCACGGAAAGTAGCGACCTCAGACGTCACTCACAACATGATGCGAAATTATTTGAAGAAAACGAGGACGAAGAAGAAGAAGAATACGAAGAGAAGAGGAGAGAGCAATTGCTTCTGCTGCATCATCCCCGACATCTTCATTACAAACCAACGAGAGAATTCATTCTCCTCGAGGAAGAAAAATTCGATTCAACTCGGCATGCCCACGTCGTTGTCGTTGTTGTTGTTGTTTAAATTAAATGTCAAAGAGTTACCTTTAAAGTTTTAAACAAGAACCACCGGAAGGATTGTCGTTTTCAAACACTCATTTACAAAGCACAGCTACCCACGATAGCGTAAGCAATTTTGAAATGACCGTTTAAATTTACGGGGTATACTTGCAAAGAATATCGTGACACCAAAGTTAATTAAAAGTTGCTGCTGCTTTTTTGTTTGATTTCTAAGAAAACCAAATGTAAAACTAAACCACAAAGACCGTGCTCAACTCCATTCTTCAGAAACTTTAAATATACAAAAGTTAAAGTGTAGCGCTAGATAACGTCATAGACAACGCAGTTTCAATGTAGTCTTCGAAACATTATAACTCGTAAATATAAAATATAATGATAAGCCACACCTCTTTTTTTTATTACCATTTTTACATCAAAGTGTCCCTCAGTACTGTTTCTAGCTTGTTACTTTATCACTTCCTGGATTTTCCAGAAACGGACTATACAAAATCACCTCAATATTGTTGTTCAATAAGGTAATCTATGGAGTTTCTCACCAGAAAAACGGCTCCCATAAACAATTTTTAAAATGTGGCTTATCATTATATTTCCCGAAGTTATTCAAATATACTGTCACAAGTTCCAAAACGAGTGGTGTTGTCAATGTTTATACTTGGATTTCGCTAGAAAACGAATTTCCTATAAAACACACTTTTGGATCACTGTGTCCCACGCTATAGGGATTACATTAAAACAAAGACAACTTCACCAACTACATTTCTTACACTTCAGTTCAGGTGTCACTATTCAGTTATGAGTTTGTTACCAGCATGAATGTACCACTTGTGGCGTAAAACTAAAGTAAACAAAATTTAGAACCATTTCAACGTCAATATTTTTATAACCTCTTCGAATTGGTTCATGAAATCGTTCAGTGCGCAAATGTTTCAAAATATTGATTTAGAAATCTAAGATTCCTTCGAAACCAGCCCCAACTATTGCGCAACTCAAATCAAAACGTTCTTTAAATTTTCCACCAACAAGTGCCATCCATATAGTAAGCTAGTTACTATCCACCACCCCCCCCCCATTCGTGACCCGTATTCATATTCATCTCGTCAACTCTTTACAACCATTAACACCCAACCCCTTTTAACTTATTCCTCTTTTCACAACGTGACACATAGTGGCCAAAATGAGCAAATTCCTATTCCACTTTAGTCGACTGTCAACCAAGTGGTGCGAGGCATTTGTTATTTGCAAAAGAGGACATAGGGAAGTAAAAGGCATACGGGAAGAGTAAGAGGGGTGGGCTAAAATGAAACAAGAGGGTACTGGAGTATACTATAGGCGTCATCAGTTGACGGTGCGGTTTGGGTATCATCGATGGTGGCAGCAGCAGATTCCGTCACAGAGTGGTGGCGTTGAGCAGAAGCCAATCGAATGCATCGTCCAAATGATCCAACTCGTGACTTGATCGGATGAGACGATGCACCGGATCGATAAAAGTTGACCAAGCACAGCACAAGGCGTTTGCAGTGAGTTGAGCGAGTCGCTCCAAAATGGAACGGATACAAGGGGTGGGAGGGATATCTTGCAAGTGGTGGAATGGGAATCTGATATCGAAGGCCAACTTAGATTGTCGTTGTGGGCTGGGTAGCTACTGCTGCTGCTGTGAGAAAGAAAATCGTGAACGGAAAAAAATGATGACGACGCTTTCAACCCCAAGCGATGGGAGGAAGAAAAACGTAATGAGATTTTTGCTTAGCTCAAGCTTGTTTTAAAGCTACGAAATCGATGAGGGAAAAAAAAAGAGGAGGAGGGGGAGGAAAGTGGAAACGAGAGAAATGGAAAACGAAAATAAAAATACCGAAACAAATAGAATTTGTTTACTCGAGAATCGGTTTTACTAGGTTCTACAATAAAATTTATTTTCGTACCCCCTACCCGGTTTTATTTTCGAAAAAAATTAGCATCCTTTTCTTCGAAAGAAAAGCTATAACCACCTGTTCGATTTTTTTTTCTGTTTACTAAAAAGATTTCGCCCTTTATATAAATATGCAAATTATCTTTACATTTAATAAACAAATATAAAGGTGCAAAGGTAATTTTCGGATACATTTTATAGCTATATAACTAAAAGACTCCAATCTACGTTAAGTGCGTGCGTGCGTTGCATCTTTTTATAGTCTTTATATTAGTTTCACTTGTGAGTGAGTTTGTGAGTGAGTTGGAAATTGAACGTATACTGACATTCACAGCTGTTTTGCATAGTTCAATGAACCAAAAAACGCATAAATTAGAACTGCATAAGTCCTTCGCATATACTATTGAAAACTATTGAAGTCCAATGCAAAAAAATAATAAATAAAATTTGCATAGATAAATAAAAAAATCGAACGTTTCAGATATTTAAAATAGAATTACTCAAAATTCGCATAAATCAAATATCGAATTTATCAACGATCGCATAAATTTAAATTGGCATAAATCAAAATTCGCATAAATTGAAACGTGCAGAAATAAAAAAAAATGGAACAATTCAAGACACGCATAAATTAAATATCGAATTACTCAAAGATTGCATAAATTTTAATTCACATTAATCGAAACAAAGAAATCAAAAATAGTTTTTTTGGCATTATGTATGTCCATATCTGTATATGACAGTATATAAAGATCGCTTATTTAACAAAAAACCAGACTTCGTATAAACTGAAGCATATAGCGTCCACCACATTGATTTTTCATTAACGAAATATAGCCAGTGTCACTCGATAGACTAAGCAAATCCCCAGACACCTCATTTATCAAAATCCATCGAGTCGTTTAGCCTAAACGGAGAATCTAAAAAACAATTGGTATATGGCATGTAGTATCCCCCATATTAGTTTTAAATGGATGACATATAGCATTTGTCACTCGAGAGACTAAGACGAGTCCACAGACGCTTCATTCATCGAATTCCATAGAGCCGTTTAGGCTGTAGGCTAGACTACAGAATAATTGATGTATGGTATGTAATATCCGCCATAATGGAATATAGCGTCTGCCATATTGGTTTAGAATGAATGGCATATAGCCATTTTCATGCGGGCATGTGTGTGTGTCACATTTGTGACTAGGCAGACTTCTAGTATTTATACTCTTATATGTATAAAAAGTTTAAGGAATATGGCTACATGAATTTGACAAAACCAGAGAACCACTGAAAAAATTTGAACGACACTTTTGCTAACAGATGATTGACATACAGTCAAGTCTATACTAATAAATTACTCCTATAACGAGATTTCACACAAGGGGTTTTGAATGGCAAGATACACAAGCTTTCCAGCATAACACAGCACATTATTAAGTTTTGACAGGCTTTCCAGCAAGACAAAACGCATTGCTACAACTTTATAAAGCTTTCCAGCACACATCCTACAGCACACTTTCCTACAACACATCGCTTAGCTACAACTTTTTAAAGCTTTCCAGCATGACACACCGAATAGCTACCACTTTCATAAGCTTTCCAACATAACACAGCTTTGTCAGGCTTGCCAGCAAATATGAAAAAGAGTTAAGCTACAGCTTTCTAAGGCTTTCCAGCATAACACATGTGTTTTTGTTATACTGTATATGAAAGTTGACTAACTGTGTGGTGATGGACTACGTGTTGTACGTTATACCGCCATGTTTTATTCTCTGATTCATTGCACTATTAATCGATCTCTAATTCTATTCATTAACACCAGACATTCTAATCGAGTATAAATCCAAATGCTACAACACAGAGCTTGGCTGCAGCTTTGCCAAGCTCTGTGTAACTGCAAACTGCAAACTGGCAATATTATACGAATGTCGAGAAGGATTCACTGTGTAGTGTACAGTAGGTTTATCGGCTAGTGTATGTAGGCTATGCATATCCACTCATTGACTAAGGAAATTTACTTATGTATAATTAACTTTGTTTTTGTTTGTTTTTATATGTATTGTATTGGTTCCTTGATGCTGTGAGTCTTATTTATATGCGTTTTATTTATGACGATTTTTTTCAAACAATTATTATTTTTTTTTATAACGAAAAGTTAGATGCATGATAAAAAGTTTGAAAAACAATGTGCTGTCTCTGGTTAATGTATACTTAATCTTGTCGTAATTTTGTTATGAGAATTCGTCTTCTTAAAGCAAAAAAAATAAAAAGTTGGAAAACATTCGAGTTATTTAAAATTTAAAGGATCAAATTTAATTAACGTTGAGTTTTTAAAGTTGGAAAAAAAAACCCACACACAATCTAGTGAATTTCAAATTTTTTGCCATTTATATGGAGACCTCAATAGAATTCCACTTAATTCTTAATAAATTACTTTGTTCGACAAGGGATGTTTTGAATAATAAAAAAAAATTTAAAATTTTACCTTGCAACTCAAACTCGGAAAATATATGAAATGATGTTTGTAATTTGTTGGTATTTCATGAACCCTTTAAAACGTCTTAATCGGGCTCCAACTTTAATTTTCATGCCATGATACAACTTACATCAAACATTAGAATATTTCATTTGCATCATTATATATGGATCGTCTTAAACCATAATAGTGAAATAACTCACTTTTCACACTTTTTGAGTTAATGCATGAAATGAGCTAAGACATTATCTTAATCATAGACTAAAATTTATATCGCTGGACCAATTAGAAAGAGTTACACGGCACTATGAACCAATGAGAATACCATGTAACCCTATGGACACATCATACGTAAAATCATCGTTTTCACAAATTCCAATTTTTTGATGTAGTTCATTATGGTTTAAGACGATCCATATGAAAACCGACATAACACTTTGATAAATCTCGTTTCAAAATCGATTTCAACATCTTCGAGCTTTCGTTCGATTTAAAAAAACAAACAACTCTTTGACTTTTAAGCAAAAGTTCGTTACAAACCGAACTTTCCAGTGGGTCATTGACTGGTCTTTAAGTCTCAGCGTTTCACTGACCAATGAGGTTGCAATGACCAGTAAAGCAGAAAACAGAATAAATCGACACTGCCACACGACTAGTATTAGATACCCGAAAGAGTTGATTTGCACCAATGACTTTTGGCAATCCGTTTTAGGGGTATGTGACCAAACGCAATCGTCAGAGACTTTAGTGGTTTCGAAAAGGATTTGTTTCAGAACCAACAAAATAAGACAACGATTGTCCACTCTCTCGCCCCCCTATTTTTTTATTTCTGTTTCAATGTTGTACACTACAAATGAAAAGTTAATCCGATTCTTTGTCTCGACAAGTCGGGAGTTGTGTAACAATTCATGATGAAAATGAAAAGCGGGCAAAGGATTGGATCGAAAAGATATGAAAAGTCTACAAGAATGAGGAAATAAACTGGTTGGTTTTTTTTTTCATAAAAAGAATATTCGCTCGAGGTACTACTAGTAGTACGTCTGGTACGAGAAGAAGAGATTGAAAGTGGTTGAGAAAAGTCAGAAAACAGAGAAAAGCCGTTAAAATTTATAGCGCTCTCAACAGCACCGAGGCTTGCGTGGCTCACAGCAAAGAAATAACCCTAGCAGTCAACGAAGAAGAAGAAGAAGAAGAAGAAAATAAAAGAAAAATAAAGACGAAAAAGTAAAAGAAAATAAGAAAACGTGGACGAATCCGAAGCGAAACAGGACACGCCAAGAGTTATCGAAGCGTCTAATGATAAACGATAGAGCTTCTCCAGTTGGAAAAGCTGAAATTACAACTGTGATTTCTTCTTTATACTGTTCCCTCTCACACACACACACATAAAAAAGGTGAACAAAACAAACAAAAAGAACTAACATCGGTACAGTATAAAAATTTAATAAAAGAAAATAAAATAAAAATAAAAATGACACGAAATCATGGTTTGTCCAAGTCACTGTGATTACAACACAGATCGACTGCAATTGAATTGACTGCGTTTTTACAATCGATGCAACTAATCCGAACAAGTACCATTAATTTCTGAAACACAATTAAATCCTATTCTTGCACTAGAATAAACATTTCTCAATGAAAATCCACCTTTAACGAGAACTTTTAATCGAGTGTTCACGAAAACCTATTTTAACCCATTTCAACTTGATCGATTTGAAATAGATGATCGATTTCTATATAAAATATTTTATTTTATATAGAAAGTGTGTTAAGAGAAACTCTGGAAGTTTTGCACGGAATTAACACTTTAAAGGGTGAAATGCTATTCAAACAACACATTTCCCCCATAAAGAGGATTATGCATCAATCAAACTTGTTGTTTGCGACTCAACTGTATATCAAACAATTGGTATATATTTGACACAAACTAACGTTGAAACTTGTCAACAACAGCAAACGTTCAACAAAGATCGTATTATTATTAACCAACAGAGGTAATAAAAATTTAACACAGACATCAATACCTCATGTGTATTATAAACAAGTGATGATTACGTCTTCAAATTAGTTCTAATTATGTATGTAAGAGACAAAAGTTGACAATTTGGTTTCCAAAATCAACAAATTACAAATTATTGACATAAGCGCAGTGTAAAGAAGCATAAAGTGTGGATTAAACGCAACAGCTTTTTTATCGTTTAAAATGAAAATAAAATCATAATCTTCGGAAATTCCAAATCTTCAAGTTCATGATAAAACAAAATTCGTATAAAATAAGCAGAAACGTCAATTTAATGAAGTTTCTTTGTACGTGATGTCGCTAATCGTGACTCGTCGTATATGAATCGTGTTAAACCATAGTGAACTAACTCACTTTTTTATAGTTTCTGAATTTGCATAATATTAAATCACTAAGTCATGTTGTAGGCATAGACTAAGAATTATATCGTTGGACCGATTAAAAAGAGTTACACGACACTAAGAACCAATCGAAATAACATGCAACCCTATGGGCAAACATTACGTAAAACCATCGTTTTCTCATTTACTTAGTTCGGTATGGTTGAACACGATCCATATGTGATGATTAAAGAAATCCTCCCAGATGCTCATTATAAGCGAAAACGATTTCTCTGTTGTACGATTTTGTGCGATGATGTGTACAAGTGACTTAATGCTGAAATTTTTCCATTCTACGAGAATTTCGAGAATAATTTTTTTTTTTCGAATGTAGTCACAAAAGAAGCACAAGAAAAGAATACGA